>WNWK01003475.1:0-30608 GCA_009830355.1 Cherax destructor | reverse complement strand
CTATTGTTTAGATTTTTTCAATGGGATTTTCTCCCTTGTCTTTTGTTGAAATTTTCCCCTTCAACTTCCTGCCCCCATAAACAAAGACTGATCTCTTTCATTCCCCCACTCCCTATCCTTATGTAACCTGATTCGATTTAGTTGCTCCATTGCAGCTTCTTTCTTCAATCTCTTCACTGTCTGTTATCCCTTGGCCCAGTGGCCTGTCGCTTTCCTTCTTAACTTTCCCTGTGCACTGCTGTGGTCTGTTAGGGCTTCTACGTATAGCTTAGCTCTCCCTTTTACTACACTCCCCTCGATTGTTCCTGATGTGATCCTCTCTTTCTCTCGGGCTCCACGATGGTCTGATATGGCCTCTGCATACAGTTTCACTCTGTTCTCTACAGTCCTCTTCTTTGTGACTGAGGTAGCAGTTTCTGATACCATGTCCACATTGCTTTTTAGTTCTTTAGGCTGTTTCAAATTTTTCAGTTCTTCTTCTAATCTTTGTATCTTAGCCTCTGCTGTTTTGACTTGCTTCTCCCACTTCCTGCTTTCTGCAGCTATCCTCTCCTCCATTATCTTGCTTTCTGCAGCTATCCTCTCCTCCATTTTCATGTATATATGTGTGTGTATGTGTAATTTGTTCATGAGTGTAACTATAAAGTGATTATGATTCACTACCTTGTAATTGGCATGATTGTAACCAGCTCTACCTGGAGCTCATTACCTTTGTAACTTGTCATGATTGTGACCAGCTCTAGCTCATTACCTTTGTAACTTGTCATGAGAGTGACCAGCTCTACCTGGAGCTCATTACCTTTGTAACTTTTCATAATTGTGACCAGATCTAATTCATTACCGCTGTAACTTGTTCAGCTATCAAAACTTTGGAGTCCAGTCAATGGACCAATTATGTACCTCTGTAATCTTTTGACTACCGCCCACAGGATGGGTATGGGGTGCATAATAAAGATATTAAACTAAACAGGGGACCAAGGACACTTCCCTGTGGTACTCCAGTATCAAGTGGTCGTGTCGAGGAGGTTGTGTCTTTAATGGTGACATACTGATACCTATTAGTAAGGTAGGATTTGAAATATGCAAGTGCATGACCTCTTATACCATAGTGGTCAAGTTTGTGAGTAGGATGCCGTGGTTTACTGTGTCGAAAGTCTTTCCTTAGGTCAATAAAAAGTCCTAATGGATATTCCTTATTATCTCCAATATTTATTTCTCATTCTTTTCAAGATTGATGGACTGACTACATCGACTCAAGGCTGAGGGACTGATTACCTCAAACTCCTGTTCTTCACCATTCTTCTTTGTATGGAGTGATGAAGCCACTGTGTGGCGAAACGTTTCCTCATTAAAGACACCCAAGTGTTGCACATGTGTAATTTATCAACTTGTCGGTTCTCTGAACCATTTATCTATATTTATTTCTCTATTGGATTGATAAACCACTAGCTGGCGAAGCGTCTCATCGTTAAATATACCCAGGTATTACACATTGTCTCTATTTATCAAGGAAGTTTTCATTTGATTCCAGACATAATTTGAAATGTTTAACAGCGGTGTAGTATAGTAAATTATGTTGATTTTAACCTAGGATAACCCAGTAGTCAAATAACATGACTTATTCTCACTGGGGTCCTCAATTAGTTATACTTTGCATTTTTTTTATTTAGGCTTTGGAAATATTACATTTGTTTAATAATGGTGTTGCGGGCACACACATGTTACGGGTACATTATAGGTATATAAAACAACATTATGTACTGTATACATAACCTAGGAAAAGGAAGAGGATAACTGGAGGAGGAGGAGGATAACTGGAGAAGGAAGAGGATAACTGGAGGAGGAAGAGGATACCTGGAGGAGGAGGAGGTGGGTGTTAAGGGTGAGCAGTAAACACTGCAGAGGCTGGAGGTTGATCTTAAGTTGTCTTCAAGTTTCTTGTCTTGAGAGTGTCAACCTGGGCCTTAGAGGCAGACTGTGTCACTCTGGGGAGGTGGACATAGATGCAGGTAGCAGCAGCAGGGAGGAAGGAGGTGTGTGAGGTAGACAGCCACACTAATAACCAACACCAACAACTAGTATGGGTGCGGCGGCCATGTTGAGGGTTTATTACCCTTTCAAGATTACATTACGCTCAAGTTAAGACTTGTACCAGACCTTTGTCAACGGTAATGATGTTTTTATTTCCTCGTTTGACATATATATATATATATATATATATATATATATATATATATATATATATATATATATATATATATATATTATATATATATCAATATAAGTGATGCTTCTATACAAGAACCTTTATAAACCTGAAACTTGAGTATAAGTTATTGTTTAAGTTCATGTTTAGTTTAATATCATTATTATGCAGCTCTATACCCATGGTGTGGCGGTAGTCACCCATACCCATGGTGTGGGCGGTAGTCACCATACCCATGGTGTGGGCGGTAGTCACCCATACCCATGGTGTGGGCGGTAGTACCCATACCCATGGTGTGGGCGGTAGTCACCCATACCCATGGTGTGGGCGGTAGTCACCCATACCCATGGTGTGGGCGGTAGTCACCATACCCATGGTGTGGGCGGTAGTCACCCATACCCATGGTGTGGGCGGTAGTCACCCATACCCATGGTGTGGCGGTAGTCACCCATACCCATGGTGTGGGCGGTAGTTACCCATACCCATGGTGTGGGCGGTAGTCACCCATACCCATGGTGTGGGCGGTAGTCACCCATACCCATGGTGTGGACGGTAGTCAAAAGATTACAGAGGTACATAATGGGTCCAGGGACTGGGCCCCAAAGTTCATGGACAATAATATTTTAAGTGTATCTTTTAAGCATGTTAATAATAATAATAATAATATTTTTATTTCATTGCAAGTTTACATCGAGATTTTGTAATTACGACCATGAACTGAAGTGCAAAGAGAGTCACTATCATGCCATGGCATTATGGGCAGACTAATCTAATGGATTATAGACTACTTAATACTAGAGAAATTGATTGAGTTTGTTTTAGTTATATATTAGCTTATAACAGTTAATAAATTTACTCAAATTACAATCTGAGGATATTACATTATGACAAGTGTTTTGTAGGATGGTTACATTAATACAAATACAAATATTTATTTCATTGCTAGTTTACATAGGTTTTGTTATTACAATCGTAAATTGAAGTGCAAGGAGAGCCACTGACATGCCATGGCATTAGGGCAGCTAATCTAATGGCTTATGACTATGACATAATATTAGAGAAATTAGTGAATTTGTTTTATTAGATCATTCAAATTATAATATGATGATAATACAGTGGACCCTCGGTTTTCATTCACCTCCAAATTTGAACAATTATGTAAGTATATTTTCGTAAGTGCTTTTGTAAGTGTATTTTTGGGGGAGTGAAATGACTAATCTAATTTACATTTGTCCTTATGGGAACAAATTCGTTCGGTAACGGCACTCAAACAGCATTCTGGAAAGAATTTTCAACGAAAACCGAGGGTCCACTGTACATTGTTCAAATTACAATATGATGATATTACATTGTAACAAGTGTTTAGTAGGATGGTAATATAATAGTAAAAATTGAAATTATCTTAAGGATAATAACATTGAGCATTTTTAAAGTAATTTACAGTATGAGTATTTAGTTTAGGGTGAGTAGGGGTTTTTGTGAAGAATCTTAAATTGATTTTCAGACAAGGTTATTTTAGCATTTACTGGTAATGAATTCCAGATTCTGGGGCCCTTTATGTGCATAGAATTTTTACATAGGTTGATATGGACATGGGGTATATCAAAAAGTGATCTGTGTCTTGTGTTGTGGTCATTGGTCCTATTAAGGTTGGCGAGGAGAATTTTGAGCGGAGGGTTTATATTAGAATATGGAGTTTTATCTATGTAGTAGGACAAGAATAAGTGTGAATGTTCTTTATGGTGAGTAGTTTTAGGCTTTTGAATATTGGTGGAGTATGCCGTCTAGAGTGGGAATTTATCATCATTCTGACTGCAGCCTTTTGCTGGGTTATGAGGGGTCTAAGGTGATTTAATGTTGTTGAACCCTATGCACAGATTCCATAGGTGAGATATGGGTAGATGAGTGAGTGATATAGTGCAAGGAGAGCTGATTGAGGCACATAGTAGCGTATCTTTGATAATATGCCTACTGTCTTTGAGATTTTCTTGGAAATGTGTTGTATATGTGTTTGGAATTTAAGGCTACTGTCAATGTGGTTTCCTAGGAATTTTCCCTCTGTGAGTCTTGTGATGGGTGAACCATTGAGCTTTATGTTAAGTGGAACATTTGTGGCTCTGTTTCCAAACTGTATGAAGTAGGTCTTGTCAGTATTTAGAGTAAGTTTATTAGTCGTCATCCATGTTGATATTTTCTGTAATTCGGCATTAACAGTATTGGCCAGTATGACTGGATTTGGGTGAGAGAAGACATACGTTGTGTCATCTGCAAATAATATGGGTTTGAGTAGTTGTGATGCATTCGGTAGGTCATTGATGTAAATGAGGAATAGGAGTGGACCCAGTACACTTCCTTGAGGGACTCCGACTGTAATTTATTGTGTGGAAGAGTTCGCTCCATTTGTGTACACGTATTGGCTTCTGTTGCTGAGGTATGACTTTATGTAGTTGAGTGAGTGCCCTCTTATACCATAGTGTGCTAATTTTGTGAGCAGTAAATCATTGTCGACTGTATGAAAAGCATTGCGTAGATCAATGGATTCCCAGTGGGACTTCTTTCTTCTCAAGTGTGGTGTATATTAACTCTAGCATGTGTATAATGGCATCATTTGTGCTTTTGTTGGTCCTGAATCCAAACTGACAGGGGTTGAATACGTTGTGTGAGACGAGGTAGGAAGAGATCTGTCTATGAATTAATTTTTCAAAGAGTTTAGAGAGCAGTGGTAAATTAGATATTGGTCTATAATTATTCAAGTCCGTTTGATCACCTCCTTTGTGGATCGGGGTGACCCTTGCTATTTTGAGAATTGTTGGGAATGTAGAGGTTTCAATGGATTTATTGAAGAGTGTTGCAATAATTGATGACAGTACCTGTGAAGTTTTTTTGTACATAAACGGTGGTAAGCTGTTTATGTCTCCTGCCTTGTTTTTAAGGGTGTTGATTATGAGCGAGACTTCTATTGGGTTGGTTGGAGCTAAGAATAGTGTATTCGGGTAGGTGTTGGTGAGGTAGTCTGTTATCAGTTATCAGGTTTCCTAATTTTTCACTAAAGTGGTGAATGTTTGACTGTGGTAGTCTGTAGATGTTTATCACTGTGAGGTGTTTTTGTAGGTCTTTTGATTTAAATCTAGCTATAATATATTCTCCATGCTCATCCCTTGTGCAAAAGTTATTGATACATTCAAGTTGATCTGAGTAATACAGTGGACCCGAGTTCTAAACTTCCTCCTGAAGTCTGCTCAAGTGCCATTACCGAAGATTTACTCCTTAAGGAAAAATTTCACGTAGGTTAGTCTATTTCAGACCCCCAAAAATACACTTCTACAAGAACTTACAAAATTATACTTACATAAATGCACGATTTCCGGGGTATTCGTTAACCGAGGGTCCACTGTATACAGCTATTCCACCCCCTCGCTGATCAGTCCTACAGTTGTGTATGGCTGTGTAACCTGGGATGGCATAGACATCTGTAATACTAGGCTTTAGCCAGGTCTCAGTGAGTGTGATGATATACATATTGGTCTGTAGGGATTGGAGTAGTGCTGTGAGGTCATCATAATGTTTGCTCAAAGATCTAACATTGTAATTAAAGATGGTTATGTTATTGTTGGCTCTGAGTAATGTCTTTGCTTGATCTGCTGTGTAGTAATTACAGTTGCTATTGGAATCATGTAAGTCATTTAATAATAGGGTGATGTCAGGATCTATGCCTGTAATCATACGATTTAGTGTGATTCTATAACTAGTCTTGAGAACAAGGAATATGCTAAACTTAATAATATGATACTAGATTAATTAATCTTACTAACTATTGGATTATTACAATTTTGAAAAAAATTTCACAGAGATATAGGATATTTGTACAATGTTGATGATTTACTAATTGAACTGGCTAATGAAATGGTTGGAATAGTTACTATGACTAGTATTAACTTGTTTTGGACAATTATATGAATTCAATATTGCACTGGTAGAAATTTTAGAATTTATAAAAGACAATAAGAGGTAAATGAATGTAAAGAACAATTTTAAGAGAATATAGAGATTAATTGTACAAAGTAGAGTGGACTAATAGTAAAAAAGGTTTTAGTCAAATTTTAAGTAAATAAAGTGATTACTAATACTGTATATAGTTAAGGTTGGAAAATGGTAATGGTAAATATGTATTAAAAATATATAGCAAATAATTGTAATTAAAGAAAAAAGATATATATAAAAAAGTTACATATAGTACAATGAGGTAGTTGTTCTAATACAAGAAATACAAAATACAGTGGACCCTCGGTTAAAGGCCGTAATCCGTTCGAGAAGCTTGGCTTAAACCGAAATGGCCTTTAACCGAAATAATATTCCGCATAAGAATTAATGTAAATACAATTAATCCGTTCCAGACAAAAATATTCCAAAAAAAAAAAAAATTAACATTAAATCAGTATTGAAGACTAATGCTGGCTTCTGGAAGATAGGGAGGAGGAAAGAGGGAGGAGTTAGTGTTTGGAAGGGTAATCCCCCTCCATAAGAACTTCAGGTAGCAAAGCTCTCTCTGTGGTCTTTTAATGCCACTAGGATCAGCTTGAGAGTCACTCCACCAACTACACTCCATGCATGCCTGCTACACTCCCTGCATGCCTGCTACACTCCCTGCATGTCTGCTACACTCCCTGCATGCCTGCTACACTCCCTGCATGTCTGCTACACTCCCTGCATGCCTGCTTCTCTCCTTGCCTCTATTCCTGCCTGCCTTGAATTCTATCATGTTTCTCACTTTCTTTACCAAAGGAACTTTACTAAGAACTTTCCTTGGGGCCATGGTGACTTATTTCGCAGTTGCACTTGATAATTAACCACCAAAAACAATGGATTGTAGCAAAATGTTTGGATGAATGAGCAGAAGCTTCCTCACGCACTGAGAGACATATGCAAAATGAAGCACAAGCGGCCCCAGCCGGCAGACGGACACATCCCATATGGCCTCTAACCGGGAGCCGAAAAACCGCCTCTAACTGAAAAACGGCCTGTAACCAGGAGCCAAAAAAACGGCCTCTAACTGAGTTGGCCTTTAACTGGAATGGCCTTTAACCGAGGGTTGACTGTACTAATAGTAAAAAAGGTTTTAATCAAATTTTAAGTAAATAAAGTGATTTCTAATACTAAATACAGTGGTACCTCGAGTTACTGATGGTCCCCAAAATCGCCCTTTTATGTAAGTTTATTTTTTTAAATGCTTTTGTAAGTATATTTTTGGGGGTGTAAAAGGACTAGTCTATTTTACATTATTCCTTATGGGGATAAATTTGTTTGGTAATGGCACTTGAACAGCATTCTCGAACGAAAAAATATCGTAACTCGAGGTACCACTGTACTTAGTGAATAAGTCTTTAGACTAAACTGCCCCTAATGCCATGGCATGCCAGTGGCTCTCCTTGCATTACAGTTTTATAATTGTAACTACCAATAACTATGTATACTTGTAACTTGCAACGAAATAAAATATTATTATTATATTATTTTTATTATTATTATTATTATTATATAATAAAAAAAGTGAAAAAAAAGGTATATCGGCAACGATTCTGCAAGCAGCAGGACTCCTGTTGCTGTCAGGTGAGCATCCAGTGCCAACTTCTCCGCCTCATATCTCGGTAACTAACATTTATTAGAGGGAGGAGAAGACTATTAGTGCATTAAAAGAGGAGAGGATCACCTAATGGTTCAGTCATGTTCACATTAAAGGATATGTCATAAAAGGGATTGTCATTACTCCATCTTCCTAGCCACCAATATTACAAAATTACCACTTGAAAATAGTAAAGTCTTTCAGGCTCAGTGACAAGGTGTCAGTGAATAACTTGATAAGACTTTTATCACACCTTACTACTACCCATTTCTTCAGGTGCTGTGTGACCCCTGTGGGATTAGCACTTTCTCTGAATGTAATAATACAGTATGATAAAACTACACAGCAGTGCTCGCCAAACTTGTATGGAAAGCTAAACAACTATATTATGGCAACAGGTTTAATGAAACAAAAGAGGTATATACAATAACAAAGACCTGAAAAACACTCAAATACTGGGCTCCAGTAAATTTGCTACGTCCAAAGAAATTGTACTAACTAAACCTCTTCAAGGGGGGCTCCTTGTTGCGGTAAAGAGGCTATCGGTCTGAGGAATTGGACCTCTTGGTCTTCTTCCTCAGACCGAACCTAATTACCCCCCAATCCCCCCTCCCCTTTCCCATCTTCCCCATCCTCCCTTTTCCCTTTCCTCCTCCTCCTCCTCATCCCTCCCTTATTTCCTTCCCATTTTTACCCTGCGAGCTTCTCTCCACAGGCTTTCTAGTTCCTAGGTAGGGGGAAGGGTACCGTGGTCCAATCCCATTCCGTTGAGGTTCTCGGCGGTGGTGTAGTTTGCCGTGGAATCTGGATCGCCTAGGGATGTCCCGATCCCTCTCCGGTTTCCCGGGGGGTGGCCTTGGGTATCTTTCGGGCGACGGGTGTATCTGGAGGCCACCTTTCGGATTCCGGGGGTGGTGGCCAAAGGCGGTATGCTTTGTGGCGGATATCCGGCCGCCCTCTCTTTTGTCCGCCAAGATGGCTCGGTGGATGTGAGGTTGCTATCCCAGATTGCTGGTTTACTGGCATGAAGGGTAGGGTATGGCACGGGTTCCATGCAGCATCTGCACTACTTGCGGTGTTGAGGTCCTCTTGGGTGCGGAGGGGGATTTACGCCCCTTTCATTCCTCCTAGGAGCTATTCCTCCACGTTCCCCCCTTTTTTTATTCTTTTTTTTTATTTTTATTTTATTTTCTTCTTTCTTTCTTTTTCTTAACCCTTTGACTGTCGGAGGCCCCATTCTGAAACTGTCATTCTATGTCGGAAAATTTTTGAAAAAAAAAAAATATTTTTCTTATGAAATGATAGAGAATTTTTCCCGATTGTAATGACACCAAAAGTATGAAATTTGATTGAAAACTTACGGAATTACGCTCTCGCAAAGTTAACGATGTCAGTGATATATACGCATCGGCGATTTTGCCGACTTTGAGCCCTATTTTAGGCCAATTCCATTGGGACAGTCGACCAAACTCATAGCTATTTCTTTAGAACTCCATTTGTTCTATCGATTGAGTACAAGAAATCACCAATTTACCGATTTCAACTACCCAATAAAGTGGTCAGAAAATGGCAATTTCGCCAATTTCATGCAAAATAAAAAAGATGTCAATTTCAAAATAGGGTCCAGAATAAACAATGCAGACATCCCTAGCACTAAAATAAGATGTTATCTGTTCATTAGTCATGTCTTTAGGCCCCTCTTACATTACTCTTGCTTTCTATTTTGATTTTTTATTCATACAAAAAATAGAAGATTTATTGTTATGCAGACTATTGCATTATTGTAAAAACTGTATAAATAATATCTGTGCACTTGTGAAAGAATATTAGACTCACCAGTTGATGTGTATTGGACTCATGGTGTGATTTGTTTACTTTTGAACATTGGCAAAAATTTAACATTTCGCTACTTTGAGCTCAATTTCAAGATCGTTTACATCATGAAACTAATCAAAATCATCTCTATTCCTGTAATATGTTTCCCATTGTATCAAATGAGACCATGAAAAAGAGAATACAACCATAAATACTATACGAAATACACCTCAAAGACGGCGTTTTAATTAAAAAACGGTCAGTTTTTTCTATTATGTACTGCTTGCTGCAGGATTTTTTATACTGCACACTGACCACACAGACCCATTCTCTCACATGTGGGCCTACCAGCTTTCTCCTGCTTGATTTGAGGCCGCTAGAATTTAGGCGTATAAATACGTCCGAAACATTGGCTCGTAAGACGTATATATACGTCCGAAACAGTCAAAGGGTACCACTGTGTATTTATAATTATCAGAGTATACTGTATATAAAATATGCAATAACTTTTAAACACTTGAAATTTTGGAAAGTTTCCAGACATAATGGAGAGATGCAGAGCTCACGGAGGATGTAAACAGAGTGGCAGGCTGTGACCATATTAGCGAGTCAGGTGGGAGGGGAGCCATATAACAAGTTTTGGTCATAATTTGAAATATCCGTATTAGTGAAATGCTGTAAAGCAGGGCCCTACTGTGTAACGTTCTGAAGGATTATTTTTAAAAGTTCCTGAATGTTTTTTTGAGGTTTGCAAATCTTGCACATATCGCTGATGTTACATGATTTATATGTATTTCTGGCGATGTGCTTGTTATTATATTTACCCATATCTTTTTCACACTGATACAGTATTTGCACTTCTCTCCACCCATGTTGTACTGTGTCTGGTCTGCCTTCACCTAAAATTCATAAGACATTGCTTTTATCTTTGTTGAATTTGAAGATCCTCTTGTTTGTACACACCTTGATAGTCTGTTTAGGTCTCCTTGAAGTTTGACTGTCCTCTCATGGTTTTATTCTTCTTTGTTTTACATCCTCTGTAAAAGATGACATGTAGGACTCTGTCCCCTCTGGCAGATCATTCGTATGTATTAGGAACAGTAGCATTCTTAGTGCTGATCCTTGCTGAACATCATTCATTACTTTCTCCCATTCTGATGTTTCATTCTTCTATTACTCTGCCTTCTGTCATTCTGCTCGATGGCCACTGTGAATCACTGACTTTTAACCCTTCATGTTCTACTTTTGGACTAATCTCTCATGTAGAACTCCATCAATTGTTTTCCTTCAATCCAAGAAGAATCAATCCAGCCCTTTCTTGTTTTCTCTCTGACTGTCATGCAACACCAGTAAATTTGAAATCTGTACTAGTTTTCCTTAATGAATCTTCTCTGAGTTCTCCAATAATTTCCTTTTCCATAATATATTCTCCAGAACTTTTGACAGCATGCATGTTAGAGATACTGCCCTGTAGTTCAGCGCTGCTTGTCTATCCTCAGTTTTGAATATGGGGACTACATTTTCCTTGTTCCAATTTTCAGGTATTTGTCATGATTGGAAAGATTGGTTGTACATCTGTGCTGTTGAGTCAAGTAGTGGTCCTGCTCCTTCTTTCAGCACCTGTGGAATATATTATTTGGTTCCATTGCTTTTGTTACATCAGGCTCACTTAGTAGTCAACTTGCTTCCTTGAAGACTTCCTTGACTTTTCCTAAGTTCTTCACGTACTTCTCTGTCAGTGGCCCATCTTTCTTCAGCATTATCACTTGGTCTTTCATGGTTTATTTTGTTTCTTGTGTGGCTATAGAGTAATTTGCTTGTTTTGGCCTTTGATGCTATATCATTTTCAAATTGTCTTTCAGCTTTCTTATTCTTGCATATTCATTCTGGCTTTCCTGCGTGTTCCCTCTCCCCCCTTTTTTAAGTTGGATTTGCTATATACAGCCTCTCCTCACTTAGCAACGTACTCGTTTCGATACCTCGGACTTACGATGGGCTCTCTGACCAGTATGCATGGTTTACTAAATAATGTATATTAGAGCTGATTTCCTCTTTTCTGTTTATTACAGTATACAGTATAAACTGTATAAACATTTAAAAATATACCAGAAATGTTATAAATGGTGCAAAGGTGACATTAAAACAATATCAAAGATAGTTGACACAAACCCACTACCATTATAGTTTGCTCCTCACTTACCGACGAATTCGTTTACGGGCGTTGTCTTAGGAACGGAACTCTGTCATTAAGTGAGAGAGGCTATATATATATATATATTTCGTTCAGTTCTCTTGTTCCTTTTCTTGGACTCTTGGCATTCTTGGGTAAAGCATGGCTTACTTTACCTTTACCATTTTTTTCTCCATTCTTATTTCCACCAGGTACTCGGAACTGAGCACCATATGATTGTTGGGACCTAGTGGTTCCAGCAATGTCATAATCGTTTTGTGTAAAAATTGGTCAACTCTTGCTGGCTTGTCTTCTCCCCTCATTCTTGTTTATTCACCCTAGTAGTTTTTTGTTTAATTTTATCTTTATTTCTTCTTGTGTGTTATTTATTTTTTATTGCCAAAGTGCTGAATGTTCTGCTTGGTCAAATTGGGGGGAAGATGGGGCGCAGCAGCAGTAATATTAAATGATTAACTGTGAAATGAAAGAGGATATACTGTAAGTGTATAAATTCAACATTTATGTGGATTAAATGGGAGTTGCAAGAAGGGGTTATACTAAGGGTCTATGCACCCCTTTTTCCAACACTTCTTTGGATGTCTCCTATACCTTCCATCTACTCCAGATTTATACTTCCTTTTAATGAATATATATTTTGCTCTAGTCTTTTTACTTGCCCAAACTATTTTGACAAACCCTTTTCCTTTCACTGAATTATACCTTCCATATCACACCATCTACTAATTTCATAATTTATTAGTCTTTGCATAATATTTGCATACTACTCCTTGAGCTCTGATAAGACATTTTACTGCTCAACCTTCTTTTACAGCAGGCAAAAAATCATGAAGGCATCACACTTCTTCTTTCAACACGTCGGCCGTTTCCCACCGAAGCAGGGTGGCCCAAAGAAAAAGACAGTTTCTCCTTTTACATTTAGTAATATATACAGGAGAAGGGTTACTAGCCCAAGGCATCACACATACGTATATAAAAATGTCAGTATACCTATGCTGTGATACACTCCCTTTTGCATCCATTGACTAACATTTTTATCTTAAGTTGTAGTGTTTTTGTATTTCTTGCAGACAACCTTGAAAATGACATAAAGCGCTTTGATACTTTACAAGACTTGGAATCTTGGCAAAATCAGCACATCACCCTACAAATGCTCTAAGGTAAAGCTTGGAAAATGTGTGGCTTCTATATATACGTAATTGTGTACCATTGTGTACAAGTCAACCTCTGACTTTATGCCCCCCAAATTAATTTTCATATCTCTTGTATAAGTCTACTCTTGTTCTTGAGGTACAATAGAACATCATTTGAGAGAGAAAATCCAATGCTAGTTGTTTGTATTTTGTTGCTCTGTGCAAAGAAGAAAAAGGTAGTCTGCCAGTCTAGTATTTTCTCTCGCTAAGTCAAACACTCAAATATACAAGAAAATAGCACTGTAAAATAGTGGAAACCTAATCTCTAACAGAGCTGGTGTTGTGATAGTCACTGTATTGAGATCATGTGCACAGCACATTTTGCTGCTGCATATAAAAAAAAGGTGTAGAGGAATAGAAGAGTACCATCATTGTAGCAAATACTTTAGGTAGTTTAAAGGTGTGTTAAACAGTTGCTTGTGTGGAAATGGTTGGGTGTGAATTGGACTTGCCTAACATGGGCCACTAGACCTACTGCAGTGCTTTTTTATTCATTTGGGTCTATGTTCTTATTTTTTTTATAACATGCTGGCCGTCTCCTACCAAGGCAGGGTGACCTGGAAAAGAAACGCTTTCACCATCATCCGTACTATCACTGTGTAGCCAGAGGTGCACAGATATGACAGTTTAGATGTCACTCTAAATGGCAAATATCCCAAACCCCTCCTTTAAAGTGCAGGCACTGTACTTCCCATCTCAAAGACTCAAATCTGGCTAACCTGTTTCCCTGAATCCCTTCACAAAATATTATCCTGCTCACACTCCAACAGCTTAAGTCCCAAAAGTCATTTGTCTTCACTCACTCCTTTTTAACATGCCTCACACATGCCTCCTGTATGTCCAAGCCCCTTGCACACAAAACCTTCTTTACCCCCTTCCTCCATCCTTTCCTAGGATGACCTGTACACCTTCCCTCCGCTACAGATTTATACACCCTCCAAGTCATCCTATTTTGCTCCAGCCTCTCTAAATGTCCACACCACCTCAACAGCCCCTTCTCAGCATTCTGAATAATACTTTTAGTAACTCCATACCTCCTAATTTCCACACTTCGAATTCTCTGCATAATATTTACACCACAGATTTCCCTTAGACACGACATCACTGCCTCCAGCTTTCTTCTCGTTGCAACATTCACCACCCATGCTTCACACCCATGTAAGAGTGTTGGTACCATTATACTCTCATACATTCTCTTCTATGCTTCCATGGATAATGTTCTTTGTCTCCACAGATACCTCAATGCACCACCAACCTTTTTCCCTTCATCGGTTCTATGGTTTACCTCATCCCATCCGCCGACACATCCACTCCCAAATATCTGAACACATTCACTTCTTCCATACTCCCTCCCTCCAATGTGATATCCAGTTTTTCCTTACCTAACTTGTTTGATACCCTCATCTGTATTCACTTTCAACTTTCTTCCTTTTCACACCCTTCCAAACTTGTCCACTAACCCTTGCAACTTCTCTTCAGAATGTCCCAAAGGCACAGTATCATCAGCAAAAAGAAGTCAACTCCCATTTTGTATTTGATTCCACATAATTTAATCCTAGCATTTACTTCTTTTACAACCCCATCTATAAATATGTTAAACAACCATGGTGACATCACAGATTCCTGTCTAAGGCTTATTTTTACTGGAAAGTAATCTCCCTATCTCCTACACACCCTAACCTGAGCCTCACTATCCTCATAAAAACTCTCTACAGCATTTAGTAACTTACTACCTATTCCATACACTTGTAATATCTTCCACAAATTCTTCCCTATCCACACTATCAAATGCCTTTTCTGAATCCATAAAGGCAACGAAAGCTTCTCTACCTTTAACAAAATAGTATTGTTTACTTGTATGCTTCAATGTAAACACTTGATCTACACATTCCCTACCCATTCTAAAGCCTCTTTGTTCATCTGTGATCCTTCTCTGTTTTATCCCTAATTCTTTCAATAATAACCCTATCATACACTTTACCTGGTATACTCAGTAGGCTTATTTTCCTATAATTTTTACTCTTTTTATCTCTTCCCTTTATATAAATGAACTATGCATGTTCTCTGCCAGTCCCTAGGTACCTTCCCCTCTTTCATACATTTATTGAACAAAAGTACCAACCACTCCAAAACTATATTCCCACCAATATAGGATGTAAAATATTGGTTTGGCAACAGTTGATGAGTGGAATGTGTGGATATGAGTAAGACATAGCCAGTCAGCCTTCTTCAGTGCTCGTTTTTTCAGTACAAAGATTATAGATTTCGACTTCACAAATATTGCCCATGAATAAAGTGACATCCCCCCACCCCCCAAAAAGAGGGCTTAGTTTCAACCTATACTTAAGTATGACTCACGAAATCGTAATGACACGATTGCAAACAAACCACATACCACGGGTGGGGTTCGAACCCTCGGTCAGAGAGTCTCAAAACTCCAGACCGTCGCGTAAGCCAGTGGCTTACGCGACGGTCTGGGTTGAACTCTCTGACAGGTCGAACCCCATCCGTGGTATGTGGTTTATACTCGTTGAAGTGCAGGTTCCGTATATAAGTACAGTGGACCCCCGGCTAGCGAACACCCCGGAAATCGTACAATTATGTAAATATAATATTGTAAGTGCTTGTGGAAATGTATTTTTGGGAGTCTGAAATAGACTAACCTACCTGTAATTATTTCTAAAGGACGTAAATTCATTCGGTAATGGCACTTGAGCAGGCTTCTGGAATGAATTTTGTTCGTTAGCCGGGGGTCCACTGTATATAAAGTGGGAGAAACATGCAGAGAGGGTGTAGTAGGTAAGTTTGGGGTGCCAGGTGTAAATGATAATGGGAGCCCTTTGATTGAACTTTGTATAGAAAGGGGTTTAGTTATAGGTAATACATATTTTAAGAAAAAGAGGATAAATAAGTATACAAGATATGATGTAGGGCGTAATGACAGTAGTTTGTTGGACTATGTATTGGTAGATAAAAGACTGTTGAGTAGACTTCAGGATGTACATGTTTATAGAGGGCTACAGATATATCAGATCACTTTTTAGTTATAGCTACAGTGGGAGTAAAAGGTAGATGGGATACAAGGAAAATAGAATCAGTAAGTAAAAGAGAGGTGAAGGTTTATAAACTAAAAGAGGAGGCAGTTAGGGTAAGATATAAACAACTATTGGAGGATAGATGGGTTAGTGAGAGTGTAGGCAATGGGGTCGAAAATGTATGGGGTAGATTTAAAAATGTAGTGTTAGAGTGTTCAGCAGAAGTTTGTGGTTACAGGCGAGTGGGTGCAGGAGGGAAGAGGAGCGATTGGTGGAATGATGATGTAAAGAGTAGTAAGGGAAAAAGTTAGCATATGAGAGGTTTTTACAAAGTAGAAGTGATGCAAGGAGGAAGAGTATATGGAGAGAAAAGAGGGGTTAAAGAGTGGTGAAGCAATGTAAAAAGAGAGCAGATGAGAGAGTGGGTGAGATGTTATCAGCAAATTTTGTTGAAAATAAGAAAAGTTTTGGAATGAGATTAATAAGTTGAGGAAGCCTAGAGAACAAATGGATTTGACAGTTAAAAATAGGAGAGGAGAGTTATTAAATGGAGAGTTAGAGGTATCGGGAAGATGGAGAGAATATTTTGAGGATTTGTTAAATGTTGATGAAGACAGGAAGCTGTGATTTCGTGTGTAGGGAAAGGAGGAATAACATCTTGTAGGAGTGTGGAAGAGCCAGTTGTGGGTGTAGGGGAAGTTCGTGAGGCAGTGGGTAGAATGAAAGGGGTAAGGCAGCTGGGATTGATGGGATAAAGATAGAAATGTTAAAAGCAGGTGGGGATATAATTTTGGAGTGGTTGGTGCTATTATTTAATAAATGTATGGAAGAGGGTAAGGTACCTAGGGATTGGCAGAGAGCGTGTATTGTTCCTTTGTATAAAGGCAAAGGGGACAAAAGAGAGTGCAAAAATTATAGGGGAATAAGTCTGTTGAGTGTATCTGGTAAAGTGTATGGTAGAGTTATTATTGAAAGAATTAAGAGTAAAACAGAAAGCAGGATAGCAGATGAACAAGGGGCTTTAGGAAAGGTAGGGGTGTGTAGACCAAGTGTTTACAGTGAAACATATAGGTGAACAGTATTTGGATAAGGGTAAAGATTTTTTTGTGGCATTTATGGATTTGGAAAAGGCGTATGATAGGGTAGATAGAGGGCAATGTGGCAGATGTTGCAGGTGTATGGAATAGGAGGAAGGTTACTGAAAGCAGTGAAGAGTTTTTATGAGGATAGTGAGGCTCAGGTTAGAGTGTGTAGGAGGGAAGGGGACTATTTCCCAGTAAAAGTGGGCCTTAGACAAGGATGTGTGATGTCACCGTGGTTGTTCAATATATTTATAGATGGGGTTGTAAGAGAAGTGAATGCGAGGGTCTTGGCAAGAGGTGTTGGGCTAAAAGATAAAGAAGCAAATACAAAGTGGGAGTTGTCACAGTTGCTTTTTGCTGATGACACTGTGCTTTGGGAGATTCTGAAGAGAAGCTGCAGAGGTTGGTGGATGAATTTGGTAGGGTGTGTAAAGAAGAAAATTGAAAGTGAATATAGGAAAGAGTAAGGTGATGAGGATAACAAAAGAATAGGTGACGAAAGATTGGATATCAGATTGGAGGGAGAGAGTATGGAGGAGGTGAATGTATTCAGATATTTGGGAGTGGATATGTCGGCGGATGGGTCTATGAAGGATGAGGTGAATCATAGAATTGATGAGGGAAAAGGGTGAGTGGAGCACTCGAGTCTGTGGAGACAAAGAACCTTGTCCATGGAAGTAAAGAGGGAATGTATGAGAGTATAGTTATACCAACGCTCTTATATGGGTGTGAAGCATGGGTGATGAATGTTGCAACGAGGAGAAGGCTGGAGGCAGTGGAGATGTCATGTCTGAGGTCAATGTGTGGTGTGAATATAATGCAGAGAATTCGGAGTTTGGAAATTAGGGAGGTGCGGGATTACCAAAACGATTGTTCAGAGAGCTGAGGAGGGTTGTTGAGGTGGTTTGGACATGTAGAGAGAATGGAACGAGACAGAGTGACTTCGAGAGTGTATAAATCTGTAGTGGAGGAAGGCGGGGTAGGGTCGGCCTAGGAAAGGTTGGAGGGAGGGGTAAAGGAAGTTTTGTGCGAGGGTTTGGACTTCCAGCAAGCATGTGTGAGCGTATTTGATAGGAGTGAATGGAGGCATATGGTTTTAATACTTGACGTGCTGTTGGAGTGTGAGCAAAGTAACATTTATGAAGGGATTCAGGAAACCGGCAGGCCGGACTTGAGTTCTGGAGATGGGAAGTACAGTGCCGGCACTCTGAAGGAGGGTGTTAATGTTGCAGTTTTATAACTGTAGTGTAAAGCACCCTTCTGGCAAGACAGTGATGGAGTGAATGATGATGAAAGTTTTTCTTTTCGGGCCACCCTGCCTTGGTGGGAATCGGCCGATGTGTTAATAAAAATAAAAATATTATTATTATTATTATTATTAATAATTTAGGGAACTGTAGCACATCCAATTCCCTAGATCAAGAGCCCTTCACCAGCGTCAAGGCTCCTTGACGCTGGTAGCGAGTTTCAGAACACGGCCACAAGGTGTCGCAGCGAACGCCACAGCATCAGCTCAGCTGTGCATGTGTTTGTCGCCGTGGAAGCACTTCTCGTGTTATTATTGCCCAATTTTTTTTTTAACCATGGGTCCTGAGAAAGTAAGTGCAAAGGATAGTGCTGAGAAGAAAAAGAGGATGATGTCCATGGAATTACATCATGAAATCACAGATAAGCAAGTGAGGTGTGCGGGTGGCAGTACGAGCTAGTAGCAAGTAGCCTATCTTCCACTCTCTACCTCCACCTCCGCCAGTGGACGTACACTTTATAAAACCACTATTTTTTTTACATTCTCTATTATGTTTTTATACAGTATTTCTTATTTATGAAACTTATTTGTGAAACTAGTGCAGTTAGCCTCACAAACACTCCATTTTCTCTTATAATAAGAGAATGGGAAGATGTAGTCAGAGCGGGAGAGGGGAATGGACACCGTCGCCACCACTAGCCATATTATGGCCTATTTTATTCATTCTAGAGTATATATCATGTTTCTATGTAATTATACTGTTTATTATGTCATATTAGATGAATTGTGATAGATAAATAAGCTGTAGAGTTGATATTAGTGTCATATTGAAGTATTTTTGTTCTGCCTCCTGAGAGCAGGAATTCCACTGGAATGAATTAATGGCATTTCGATTAATTTAAATGAGGAAAATTGATTTGATATACTATGAGCAAATTGAGTTACAAGCTGGGTCACGGAACGGATTAAACTCGTAAATCGAGGTTCCACTGTACATTGGACCCTCGGTTTTCGTGTTTAATCCGTTCCAGAGGGATCGGCTAAAACTGAAATTGGCGAAAACTGAAACCATTTTTCCCTTAAGAAATAATGTAAATTCAATTAATTCATTTCAGACACCCAGGAATATTAACAAAAAATAAAATAATTTTTTAGAGATTAAATATACGTAGATTTACATACAGAAAAGAATGACAAATAAATATAAAGCACTAATAACATGTATAAATGAACATTTAACATCACACTTACCTTTATTGGCGACTCTTGTTGGTGAATGGAAGACGGAGAGGAGGTGAGAGGGAGGCGAGTTTATTGTTTGGAGGCAGGACAAAATGCTTCAATTTGACACTAATATCAGCTCTACGACTTATTTATCTATCACAATTCATCTAATACGACATAATAAACAATATTAATAACATAGAAACATGATATATACTCTAGAATGAATAAAATGTCATTACGAATGTGAGGACTGGTGATGGTGTTATTGTTAAGTAACAGGACACAAATGCAACTAATGTGACATTTTATTGTGACAACGTTTCGCTCTCCAGGAGCTTGAAAAAGCTCCTGGAGAGCGAAACGTTGCCACAATAAAATGTCACATTAGTTGCATTTGTGTCCTTTTACTTAACATATTGTCGGTAATTCTACCAATATTAATGATAGTGTTATTGTTGTTGGGTTTATAAGGGCCACTGACCGTAAGCCATACATATAGTGGTGGTGGAGGCAGCAGAAGCCACCACCAGTATTCACACTGAAACAATGTACGTAATTTATAAATAAGAAATATTTACACTTTAATTTATAAATAAGAAATATTTACACTTTAATTTATAAATAAGAAATATTTACACTTTAATTTATAAATAAGAAATATTTACACTTATCTTGGAGGAGATGGTGGCAGAGGGTGCTGCTGGTCTTAGTGCCCCTATATTCCTCAAACAACAATGGAGGGGTTAAGTTTTGTGTCGTCATTTTTCTATCGCTTAATTGCTTAACTTACTTGCTACACTGTTAGTGCAACATTTTATCGCTGGCTGGCGCTATAGCCTTTATCAACTCCACTTTGATAATTTGCTACGATTTCTTTCTTTAATTCTATGGTGTTCCTCACTTTCTTTACCAAAGGACTGACACTAGGAGCTTTCTTTGGACCCATGGTGGCTTATTTAGCAGTCATACACAATCAATGGCCAAAAACAATGGATTGTTAAGAAATTTTTTGTATGAACTCTCAGGATAATGTTCACTCAACCAGAAACAATGCTACACTGCCTGAGAATGTGTGTGGGAGGCGGGCTTTGTATGCGCACTGGGCACTGGACAGGTTCCGTACCATCAACGAAAACGGAGCCAATATTTCCACGAAAAAAGTGTGCAAAAACGGAGATACATGAAAACCGAGGGTCCACTGTATTATTGCATAGATGAACAGTAGAAAGTTAATGGCTCTCAGTGTCATTTTGCCTTATTAATCTTAAGCCTAATTTTCCTTAGTAATGTTTAGTTAAAAATTCTCGGATGAAATAGGTCAGCGGTGCAAGAGGGAGAATGAGAGGCCAGAGGTTTGAGGGGAATGAGAGGCCGGAGGTTTGAGGGGAATGAGAGGCCGGAGGTTTGAGGGGAATGAGAGGCCGGAGGTTTGAGGGGAATGAGAGGCCGGAGGTTTGAGGGGAATGAGAGGCCGGAGGTTTGAGGGGGGAATGAGAGGCCGGAGGTTTGAGGGGGAATGAGAGGCCGGAGGTTTGAGGGGGGAATGAGAGGCCGGAGGTTTGAGGGGGAAATGAGAGGCCGGAGGTTTGAGGGGGGAATGAGAGGCCGGAGGTTTCAGGGGGAATGAGAGGTCGGAGGTTTGAGGGGGAATGAGAGGTCGGAGGTTTGAGGGGGAATGAGAGGTCGGAGGTTTGAGGGGGAATGAGAGGTCGGAGGTTTGAGGGGGAATGAGAGGTCGGAGGTTTGAGGGGGAATGAGAGGCCGGAGGATCGAGGGGAATGAGAGGCCGGAGGATCGGGGAAATGAGAGGCCGGAGGATCAAGAGGAATGAGAGGCTTTGCTAAGATTTTTACATCAGTTGAGTGACAATGGAATTTTAATTCAGTGCCATTATGAAATTAAAAATAAAGTAATAATTTAATTGTCCTCTGCAGTTTAGTATTAGTTCTGTAATGTTTGTATAAATCAGTTACTGGTCACTCCCATGGTTAAACTTCATTCTTCAGAGAGAAGCATAGGGAACTGAAGGAAGGCTATGACCATTTACACAAAGTAGCATCAACAGGACCAGACAGTAAAGAGTTTGTTGAGCCTAAAGTTGCTGGACTCTGGAAACTGGCTATTCGTGGTGATTTCACTCAAGAGGAACTGGAGTCATTACATGTAAGTAGTCTTATGACCTTTAGTTGTACAAATTTTGAATATCAGTTTTGCAATAATTTTTTAACCATACTTTAAATAGTTGAAGGTAAAGTAGACTTTATATATGTGCTTTTGAGTGTTGGAGAGTCAAGTAGTAGATGAAGTAAAGGAGGAGAAATTGTAGTAGAGCAATCAGAGCAACACTAAAATACAGGTAAAAAATGGTGATAGATTATTAACACATAATGCTGAAAGCTGCAACCCACATAGAATAGAAATAGGAAAACTCAGTTTCTCTTACATATATCTACTACAGTACTAAAGTACAGTACCATCACTTTTGTATGGGTGTGAGGCATGGTTTTTTAAACATTGCAGCAAGGAGGATTCTGGAGATGGGAGATATGTGGTGTGAATACTGTACAGAGAATTAAGAGCACTGAACTCAGAAGACAGTATACAGTTACAAAAGGTATAATTCAGAGGGCAGAGGAGGATTATTAAGGTGACTCACGAAATTGTAACGACACAATTGCAAACAAAACATACCACGGGCAGGGTTTGAACTTGTGGCGAGTGAGTTGTAAAACTCCAGGCCAACATACATAAGTCACTGGGCCAGCTGGCTACAGTAAGATTCATCCAACTAGGTATAGTTATACAACATAGAGAGGTTAGGCTTGAGGAGACTAGAGCTAGAGTTTGTCATGGCCACATTGGCAGGAGATTCATCTGTAAAAACTTGCATTTGTAGTCACAGTGGGGCCTGTGCTAACCATTTAGAAAGGATAGATTAAAATAGGATGAAAAAGATGGTTTGGGGTATAGGCTTGAGCATCAAGAGTGAGTTTTTGGGTGTGTGCGCTCACCTATTTGTGGATTCAGGGATAAATTCTCAGATCCTGGCCCTGCCTCTAAATTTGCCACTCTTTAGAGTCACTCCCTCATAGTTTCATAGTTGCTATCATACCTGCTTTTAAAAATATGTATGCAGCCTACCTCCACCTTTTCCTCAAAAGATCATTTCACTTCCCAATCACTCTTGAGATTGAAGAAATACTTCCTAACATTCCTATGGTGTAACTGTGACATTCTTCCAGCAGTGTCCCCAAGTTCCTATCTATCCCTGGTTCTTCTAGTAGGCAGGGTGGGTGTTGGGGTAGGGTGAGTGAGATTTTCTGTTGCTGGCTCCCTGGCCATTCTACTGTTGAGGGCAATCAATAAATAAGACTTGCAGATTCTTCTTGGTCCACAGTTCAGGACCTTCCAGTCTCTCACAATTTCTATCCTTCTCACTCTCAAAGATGGCAGGTGGTTCATTGGTAAGAATTTGATTTAAACTTTTATTCCAAAAATGCACGGGGCTTTATTTTTATTTTTTTTCATGACTTCTCTTGAGTGGAGGGTGATGGACGTAAGTGGGTGGTCTACAGTTAGCTTAGACAAATGTATGGCTGATTTTTCTTTCATGGGAGGTTCCTTGATGCTGGTAAGGGACAGGAGAATAAGAAGAGTAAATGGAGAGTGGGAGGGAAGGGGGAAGAGGATAAAGAGAGAAGCAGTGGATAGAGGAATGATAGAAGGAAGAGTGATGAGGATGGAAATTGGACCTGTTTTATGCTTCCTTGGCTCGACTCTAATTGCCTCCCATTTCCCCAGGCGCTATTTAACTACTACGGGTGTAGTACTTTCCTCTACATATAATAATAATAGTATCACAGATTTTATTCAGATATTGAGTGTACAGTGGACCCTCGCTATTCGAACACTCTAAAACTCGCCTTCATTCCAGAATGCTGTTCAAGTGCTGTTACCAAACGAATTTATTCCCATAAGGAATGATGTAATTAGATTAGTCCATTTCAGACCCCCAAAAATACACTTGTAAAAGCACTTACAAAAATATACTTACATAAAAGGGTGAGTTTTGGAGTGTTCGAATGGCGAGGGTCCACTGTATTTCTTCTTTCAACAAACCAGCTGTATCCCACTGATGCAGGGTGGCCCAAAAAGAAAAACAAAAGTTTCTCTTTTTAACTTTAGTAAAGTATGCAAGAGAAGGGGTTACTAGCCCCTTGCTCCCAGCATTTTAGTCGCCTCTTACGACACGCATGGCTTACGGAGGAAGAATTCTGTTCCACTTCCCCATGGAGATAGGAAATAAAAAAGAACAAGAACTAGTAAGAAAATAGAAGAAAACCCAGAGGGGTGTGTGTATATATATGCTTGTACATGCATGTGTAGTGTGACCTAAGTGTAAGTAGAGGTAGCAAGATGTACCTGAAATCTCGTATGTTTATGAGACAAAAAAGACACCAGCAATCCTACCATCATGTAAAAGAATTACAGGCTTTCGTTTTACACTCACTTGCCAGGACGGTAGTACCTCCCTGGGCGGTTGCTGTCTACCAACCTACTACCTAGGATTGAGTGTATTGTATTGTTATACTGTATATCCATTTTGTGAGTGATAATGTTGGTTAATGTTTGTTTGCCTTGGATAGAAATTCTATGTGGATCTCATGAGACTGGTTCTTTTATAGATAATTTCCTCATTGTGTTTTGATGTGTATGTGCTAAAGGTTTGGGATTGATTCTGTGGAGAAGCTTAGAAAATGCCAAATTTTTCTAAAGAAATTTCCTTGGCTCCTCTTTACTATGTTATACCATAAATGCAAATATGTACCTTCTTTCTGGGAGAGTTAGGGCTATTTTGTCTCTTCTGGGAGTTTATGTTGTGGGGAAATAAGCAAGTGCATTCCTCATACATTCATGCTGAAAGACTCATTTCTCTTGTGTGTTTGTACTGCTATTTAATCCTGGTTGATAATTGGTCACAGCAAGCATTAGTGGCTCCCTTAATAAGATCATATTATGTATGTTGGTTATTTCCTGGTCATTGTTATTGGTTGGCTAGTTTTCTATTTGGGGCTGGTCTTGGATTATAACTGGGATAGATTTGAGCCCACATCAGTGTTGCATGTACCAGTACAAAGGTTTTAACAGATAGCTCAAAGTGTGAGCATGGTATGAGTGATGCAGTAATCATTGCTAGAAACTCTTATGCAAAGCTGTAATAGCATTTTCAAGTATTATTGTTGAAATGCATGGCCTCTTGCCCTGAGGAATTTGTGCTACTCTCCCCTTCCTTAGATCTAACTTGGCTAACCTCCAATTTCTCAGGCTCGGTATGACTCTTATACTAGGTTTAGCACTTTCCTTTGAATATAATAGAGGTGGATGCCATCTTTGTGGCACATTGATTCTTAGGGTGCAGTTGAAGCATTGGCAGTGTTTCTGTGTCTTATTCCCCCCAAAAGCTCAGTAATGGTTGACCTCTGGCATTTCTAAACAAATGACCCAGTTGCATTTGAACTTTAGACGAGATGGCAGGTGCTAAGGAGGTCTGCTGTATTAGGTACTTGATATAATACAGTAGGCATCATGAACAACATAAGACTGTTTGCAGGAAATGTGAAGCTCACTGGGTTTGCAGACTATATACTTAAAAGTTGTACAATGTAAAGATTATTAGCATCAGGCCCTCCTCTTTCAATAGGGATCATACTTTGATGTGGTTGCACTGTCAGTTGAGGATAGTACACTCTTGGCTAACCTATGATTGTTTAATTTGACATAAACTGCTGGGAGAATTTGTATTTTTTTCAGTTTTCAAATAATTTCAAGATTATTTGGGCTGTCTCTATACCAGTAGTATATTAAAGCTCTTGAATGACTGCTTGGTCCACATGCTAGGCATATTTCACTGTCTTCACTGTTCACATCCCTTTGTTTCTTCACATCTTAATCCCCTCACTTTATATTCCTTGGACAAACCTTTTCCACATCCTCTTGTCCCTTTTCTTACATTTTATTGGCCCTTTTTACCTTTACATTTTTCTTCATTCCTTAATGTCTCTTCTACTTTTTCACATCCATATAAACACTCCTTCGACATTCACTGTTGTTTGTTTGTATGACATTTCAATAAGATAACAGCCTAATATTTTAAAATTTATTTTACAGACAGAGCTGAAACACTATGAACACCGTTTATTGAAGGTACGGCACCTGACAGGCCAGATGAATGTATTGCAAGAACGTGCTGGTGACAACATAGAAAAGCTGCAGTCAACAGAGGGTCAGCGAGTTCTGCAGGAACGGCTAGCGAAGCAACAGCGAAAAGTGGAAAAACTTCATGAAGACCTTGAAATGAGGATACTTCAGAGGCATTTTGAACTATGACCTATTACACTACTGCAGTCTCCCAGTATTCCCAGTGGAAGGTGAAATAACCTTCACTTGCTGTTGATTATATATTAATGATTATATTGAAAGCTATTCCATAAATATACATATAATACTGTACTGTAAAAAAAAATGCTCTGCATTCTAAAGTCAATACAAATATTGCAAATGTAGCAACTTGGAAGAAATGGAATAATTTGATCTTGAACTAAGTTACTTATGGAATGGTAGGTTTAAGTCTCTACCTTTGTTTACAATTCAGCTTTGCTGACTGATTTGGCTTTTACAGTCTAGAGCAGCCCATCCTCGTACTGTACATTAGTTTTCAACCCTTTTTTGTCTGCAGTACAAGATAAGATATTTATCTAATTATACGTATGTTGATTTTAGGTTTAGCTAGATTAACTTGGATAGGTTAATTTAGGTTAGCTTAGCCTAACCTAACTCAACAGTGGCATCTGAAAATAAATTACCTGTCATACATTGATTGTTATGTGTATGGAGAAGATCAGTGTTGATGTTTAGAACATATATCAAGTGGTAGCAAATTACAACTGCTCAGATATGGAAAGAATGAAGAAACAAAGGGCTGGATACATAACATAGGAGGCCCATTTCAGAGTGAAGGGAGCACTAAAAGGCATGCTAGTGGCCTTCTTTGTAATTAATATTTTATAATATGTAAACCACACATTGTAAGCATTGCAAGGAAAAACATTTTCATTTTCATTTAGAAAATGACAAGAAAATGTCCCGAAGGTCAGGAAAATGAAAGGATGGATAACGAGAACCTTCAGAATGAGAAATAATCACACTGGTGACACTGTTCAACTCTCCTGTGCTCTCATTTGAAGCATTGTTCAGTGTTGATCACTCCAAGGCAGGAGAGATATCAGAGCTGGAAAAGGTGCAGTGTATTTACTGCCCACATAGAGCATTTAAATTACTGGGAACTATTAGTACGTATTTGGAATGTGCTTGGGAGCACAGAAGGTACCTGATACATGGAAGATATTTGAAGGCTTTGAATTTATACATGATAATGTACTGGAGTGAGAGAGATGGAAAGAAGTTAAAGATAAACCCAGTGAAATGTAGGGTACCAAGGGCACAAAAAAACACTGTCCAGGGGCATATTCAGGGGATTTCCTGGGTAACCAGTAACCCCCTTCCCCACAAAGCCCAAGCTGTTCTCCTGAAGTATCTTTGATCTGCCATCATTCCCTTCTCTTACCCATCTAATCTTTGAGGTCAGCCACAAGTGGTTAAACAAGACTTTTTACTTGTATAATTTTGGATCATGCCAGGCCATAAAGCTGTAGCCCCCCTTCACATACCAAGTGCCTGGGTGGCACATCATAAGTTACGTATGTGTAATCAAAATAAAACACAATTTATATGTTGAACATGCCTTATCCTTTTTCCTTTTCAAATATTTTTGACACTAAATGTTTACTTACTTAAATTACCCTTTGATTATCTTTTCAAATATTCTAATATCCATTGCATACGGCCTCAAAATGTCTGACAGTGATTATTTAAAGTTTTCTCGAGGATTAAGGGGGCAGGAAAACTTACAATGTGAATCCCTTACCACAATCCTGAATACAACCCTGACTGTCAGCATTTGTAGTTATTCAACCTGCTACCAGCAGACATCAGAAACATTGCCAAAACAAGTGTATTAGTCTTCACAAGGAAACTACCACTACTGCAAAATGCCAGTTCGACCAACCAGTCTGACAGCTATGTGGGCCTGCCAGCTGCTAATGAACAGCTTGGTTGATCAGAGTGCAGGCACCACATTGAAGGAGTTGTTGGGATTGTGGTATTAACAAACTTCATTCGGTCACTCTTTCCAGAGGTGCTGACATCACAAGCAGATTACCCGGTAACTACCATCATTCCCACCCCTCCTTCAGAGTGCAGGCACTGCCCTTTCAACCTCCAGGATTATAAGTTCAGCTATCTGGTTTCCATTGAATCTATAAAAGTTACCTTGTTCATACTTCAGCACATCCATTAAAACCTACTTGTCTCCATTAAATCCTATTTAACACACACTCGCAAGCCTTTTGAATGCTGATGCCCCTAACACTCAAAGCCTCTTTTACCCCTCTCCAATCATTCCCTGGGACAACCCTTACCCCTCCTACCTTCTACCCTAGAGTTATACACCCTCTCCATCCTCTATAGGCCCAAACCACTTCAACCCCCCCTCTGCCCTTGAAATTATAGCCTTTGTTTGTCCCCTCCTTTTAATTTCCATACTCTGAATTCTCCGAATTAGTCACATCCCACATTGTTCTTAAACATGACATCCTTGCTGTGATATTCAAAATCTATTATATATACATTTTTTAACTGTTGAGTACGACCTACTTCCACTAGTGGGCCCTGCTCACTTGTACAGAGTTGTCTACATCCAGGATCTGTATGACCCTTGTGGGCTTAGCGGTTAGTTTTGATTATAATAATACATCCAGGATGCATTCAGTTGAGGGAAAGGAATGCTACAAGTCATTCATCATGCAGCAACTCAAGTTTATATCCTTTGCTTCTGTATCTCTCCTCATCAGGTTAATCCTAAGAGTTGATGATCCTTTCCCTCCCTCTAATTCATTCCTTAACCCTTTCATTGTCGGTCCTGTTGTATCATGGCTTTGATGCCAGTGTCGGCCTTGTAGTATGAAGCCATGAGCTCAGCTCAGATAAGCTGTGAGCAGTAAATTTGGGCATAGATATGAGAGAATGGGTCTATGCAGTAAGTGTGCACCATATAAAAAAAATCCTTCAGCATGCAGTGTATGAGAAAAAACTGCGACAGTGTTTTTGGTTTAAAGCAGCGACTTTGCTGTGTATTTTTGTATGGTTTTTATAGTTGTATTCTCGGTTTCTTGGTTCCGTTTGATAGAATGGAAGATATATTACAGAAATAGAGATGATTTTGATTAGTTTCAGGACTGAAAGTAGCGGAAATGTTCGATTTTTGCCACTATTCCAACTGGCAGTTTAATATGCATTTAGGAATGCACTGACATTATTTATACAATTATTACAATAATGCAATAGTGTGCATAACAGTACATCTTCTATTTTTGGGTGTGAAAAATTTAAAATGAAAAGCAAGCATAAGAAGGGCCTGGAGACGTGACTAAGGAACAGAGGAAATATTTATTTAGTGCCAGGAATGTCTACATTGTTTATTCTTCACCCTATTTTCAAATTGGCAATTGTTGAATTTTGTATGAAATTGACCAAATTGTCGATTTCTGATCACTTTATTGGGTAGTTGAAATAGGTAAATGGGTGGTTTCTTGTACTCAGTCGATAGAATAGGAAGAATACTAGCAAAACAGCTGAGTTTGGTGGACTGGAACAGTGGAACTGGCCAAAAATGGAGCGCAAAGTGGGCAAAATTGCCGATGTGTAAATATCGCAGAGACCGCTAACGTTACGAGTGATTCCATAAGTTTTCCATCAGATTTCGTACTTTTGGTTTCATTACAGAAAAAGATTCTCTATCATTTCATAAGATAGTTTTTTTTTTTTTAAATTCTTCAACACTGAGAGCAAGTTTGAGAGCAGGGGTCTCAACAGTGAAAGGGTTCATTTTCTTAAGTCTTATGTAACCCCCTTTTTTCCAACCCTTTATTTCTTGCTGCTGCTGCAATATGTGTTATGCTGGTTTCAATGACTAACACTCTGGCTCTACAGTCAGTGGACCAATCTTTAGTAATTACATATTTTGGGAATTGTGTTTCATATGTTCATTAAATGACATTATGAACTTTTAACAATGAAAGGTATACATAACACTATGCATAGGTAAACAATGGATCCACCTCTGGTGAGTATAATCAGCACTTCTCCTAAGATGCATTTAAATTGTGCATGAAGAAAGGGAGGCACTTGGGTTCAATCCAAGGAAGGGAAGGATAGGCCCACTTCACTGGATCAAGAGCCCCTCACCAGCATCTTGAGTTATAACATGGGCTCTTCGGGAAAAATTTGATTCACTTCACATAATTTCTGCTTAATGAACCATTCTTAGTCTCTGTCTAGGTTAAGAAAAAGACAACTGTATATGATTGTTTAGATATGTATGGTGGCAAGTTCCTATATGTTTGGTATGATTTGGCAAGTAAACTTTACTTTTATCAATTTCGATGGCAGGTGGTGGTAGTTAATGCTGCTTGTCACATGTTTGTACAGGTATTGTTCACAGCCACATTAATCCTCTCTGCATACTTGCATACCAACAAGCAACAGTAACCACTGGTATAATCTGGTAATGAAATTTGTCTTATTATTACTGATGTTTGCATTTGATGGTGGTAGCAGATACTGCCTGTCACATTTGTATAGGTACTAAACAGCACCACATCTTCACACAGTTTATAGATAAACAAGTAAAGACATCTACAATGTGAGGTATGAAAACTACTATTTTTGATAAATTACACTTAAAAATTTTGACATTTTTGGTGGTGTCAAGGATGTAACTACAGCCTCTCGTCACTTAACGACAGAGTTCCGTTCCTAAGACCACATCGGTAAATGAATTCATCACTAAGTGGGCGCATTCTATAATGGTAGTGGGTTT
>WNWK01003474.1:97500-166298 GCA_009830355.1 Cherax destructor | reverse complement strand
ATATTAGAGAAGTAAATAACTGTAGGATTGTTACCCCCTCGGATTGTTGTTGTTTTCATACAAGCGTCAACACAAACACATTAATCATACAACCCTCTGTCCTCTCATTTAAACAATTTTAAACAAACTAACAGATAATTGCTTCCCTGTGCTGCTGCTTTATTTAAAAAAACATTGATCAGTGGCGTCGGTCATTCAGGCAGGTGTTCAGACTTTGCCTTCAGCCTTTACAGTTGATGCTGGCTGCTTCAGCCAGCATCATTTTCTACTGCATCTCACTGCCTCACACACTTCAGGCTCTTTCATTCATCTAAGTCATCTGTTTCTTCTCTGCACTTTGCAGGAAAATTTTCCCCCTTAGATAAAATTTTTTTTTTAACAATCATTTCTTCTCTGTGATGTATCCATTTTATCTCTGAATATCATATACACACACACACTCTCTCAAAACCACACACACTCACACACACACACACACACACACACACACACACACACACACACACACACTCACACACACACACACACATACACACACACTCACACACACTCTCACACACACACACACACACACACTCACGTAATTCACTTTAGTGTCGACGTTGTGCAACATTTATCAGCACACAAGATTAAGCAACACACAAACTGGTAACCAAGACACACATATGCAACACACCAAGTGTCTGTTGACAAGGGCTTTGACAACTGACAATTAATATGTATATATATATATATATATATATATATATATATATATATATATATATATATATATATATATAAAAATTTGTGAAAGTGTGATGTCAGGTGTCAGGAGTCAGGAGTCAGGTGTCAGGAGTCAGGAGTCAGGTGTCAGGAGTCAGGAGACTGTCCGTGGGTAAACACCGAGTCCCCCACATGAGGTAATGACTCCCCAAGTCAGGTTTCCGCTAGACGTGTCCATTGTTAAAAACCTTATAGCAGCTTTTGTAATGGGTAATTACATTATTCGCCTTCCCCCGCGTATTAATACAATATTAGAGAAGTAAATAACTGTAGGATTGTTACCCCCTCTCGTGATTGTTGTTGTTCCTTCATACAAGCGTCAACACAAACACATTAATCATACTAACCCTCTGTCCTCTCATTTAAACAATTTTAAACAAACTAACAGATAATTGCTTCCCTGTGCTGCTGCTTTATTTAAAACAAACATTGATCAGTGGCGTCGGTCATTCAGGCAGTGTGTTCAGACTTTGCCTTCAGCCATTACAGTTGATGCTGGCTGCTTCAGCCAGCATCAGTTTACTACTGCATCTCACTGCCTCACACACTTCAGGCTCTTTCATTCATCTAAGTCATCTGTTTCTTCTCTGCACTTTGCAGGAGAATTTCCCCCTTAGATACAATTTTTTTTTAACAATCATTTCTTCTCTGTGATGTATCCATCTCTATCTCTGAATATCATATCCTGAGATTAAAGAGATATCTTCTTACATCCCTGTGTGTGTGTGTGTGTGTGTGTGTGTGTGTGTGTGTGTGTGTGTGTGTGTGTGTGGGTGTGTGTGTGTAAACAGAGCAACTATTAAAAACCTTATTCCCATTTCCCATATTGTTGAAGGTGAGTAGCATCTTAGTGCTTAATATTGTCAGTGGGGAAAGTTGGGGGAACGGGGAAGGCTGAGGGAGATGGGGAAAGGTGGGGAAGATAGGAGAAAACGTGGGAGATGGGGAGGTTTATGGTCCTCTACAATAATGAGATAAAACTGTGACAGTGTACCTGCACTCCAACACTGCTAACATCATTGTACCTGCACTCCAACACTGCTAACATCATTGTACCTGCACTCCAGCACTGCTAACATCGTTGTACCTGCACTCCAACACTGCTAACATCGTTGTACCTGCACTCCAACACTGCTAACATCATTGTACCTGCACTCCAACACTGCTAACATCATTGTACCTGCACTCCAACACTGCTAACATCGTTGTACCTGCACTCCAACACTGCTAACATCATTGAAACTGCACTCCAACACTGCTAACATCGTTGTACCTGCACTCCAACACTGCTAACATCGTTGTACCTGCACTCCAACACTGCTAACATCGTTGTACCTGCACTCCAACACTGCTAACATCAGTGTACCTGCACTCCAACACTGCTAACATCATTGTACCTGCACTCCAACACTGCTAACATCATTGTACCTGCACTTCAACACTGCTAACATCAGTGTACCTGCACTCCAACACTACTAACATCAGTGTACCTGCACTCCAACACTGCTAACATCGTTGTACCTGCACTCCAACACTGCTAACATCAGTGTACCTGCACTTCAACACTGCTAACATCGTTGTACTTGCACTCCAACACTGCTAACATCATTGTACCTGCACTCCAACACTACTAACATCAGTGTACCTGCACTCCAAAACTGCTAACATCGTTGTACCTGCACTTCAACACTGCTAACATCAGTGTACCTGCACTCCAACACTGCTAACATCGTTGTACCTGCACTCCAACACTGCTAACATCGTTGTAAATGCACTCCAACACTGCTAACATCAGTTTACCTGCACTCCAACACTGCTAACATCAGTGTACCTGCACTCCAACACTGCTAACATCGTTGTACCTGCACTCCAACACTGCTAACATCATTGTACCTGCACTCCAATACTGCTAACATCGTTGTACCTGCACTCCAACACTGCTAACATCGTTGTACCTGCACTCCAACACTACTAACATCAGTGTACCTGCACTCCAACACTGCTAACATCAGTGTACCTGCACTCCAACACTGCTAACATCAGTGTACCTGCACTCCAACACTGCTAACATCAGTGTACCTGCACTCCAACACTGCTAACATCAGTGTACCTGCACTCCAACACTGCTAACATCAGTGTACCTGCACTCCAACACTGCTAACATCGTTGTACCTGCACTCCAACACTGCTAACATCGTTGTACCTGCACTCCAACACTGCTAACATCGTTGTACCTGCACTCCAACACTGCTAACATCGTTGTACCTGCACTCCAACACTGCTAACATCAGTGTACCTGCACTCAAACACTGCTAACATCATTGTACCTGCACTCCAACACTGCTAACATCGTTGTACCTGCACTCTAACACTACTAACATCAGTGTACCTGCACTCCAACACTACTAACATCAGTGTACCTGCACTCCAACACTGCTAACATCAGTGTACCTGCACTCCAACACTACTAAAATCAGTGTACCTGCACTCCAACACTGCTAACATCGTTGTACCTGCACTCCAACACTGCTAACATCAGTGTACCTGCACTCCAACACTGCTAACATCATTGTACCTGCACTCCAACACTGCGAACATCAGTGTACCTGCACTCCAACACTATTAACATCAGTATACCTGCACTCCAACACTGCTAACATCAGTGTACCTGCACTCCAACACTGCTAACATCGTTGTACCTGCACTCCAACACTGCTAACATCAGTGTACCTGCACTCCAACACTGCTAACATCAGTGTACCTGCACTCCAACACTGCTAACATCAGTGTACCTGCACTCCAACACTGCTAACATCAGTGTACCTGCACTCCAACACTGCTAACATCAGTGTACCTGCACTCCAACACTATTAACATCAGTATACCTGCACTCCAACACTGCTAACATCAGTGTACCTGCACTCAACACTGCTAACATCGTTGTACCTGCACTCCAACACTGCTAACATCAGTGTACCTGCACTCCAACACTGCTAACATCAGTGTACCTGCACTCCAACACTGCTAACATCAGTGTACCTGCACTCCAACACTGCTAACATCAGTGTACCTGCACTCCAACACTGCTAACATCAGTGTACCTGCACTCCAACACTGCTAACATCGTTGTACCTGCACTCCAACACTGCTAACATCAGTGTACCTGCACTCCAACACTGCTAACATCAGTGTACCTGCACTCCAACACTGCTAACATCAGTGTACCTGCACTCCAACACTGCTAACATCAGTGTACCTGCACTCAAACACTGCTAACATCATTGTACCTGCACTCCAACACTGCTAACATCGTTGTACCTGCACTCTAACACTACTAACATCAGTGTACCTGTACTCCAACACTACTAACATCAGTGTACCTGCACTCCAACACTGCTAACATCAGTGTACCTGCACTCCAACACTACTAAAATCAGTGTACCTGCACTCCAACACTGCTAACATCAGTGTACCTGCACTCCAACACTATTAACATCAGTATACCTGCACTCCAACACTGCTAACATCAGTGTACCTGCACTCCAACACTGCTAACATCATTGTACCTGCACTCCAACACTGCTAACATCGTTGTACCTGCACTCTAACACTACTAACATCAGTGTACCTGCACTCCAACACTACTAACATCAGTGTACCTGCACTCCAACACTGCTAACATCAGTGCCTGCACTCCAACACTACTAAAATCAGTGTACCTGCACTCCAACACTGCTAACATCAGTGTACCTGCACTCCAACACTATTAACATCAGTATACCTGCACTCCAACACTGCTAACATCAGTGTACCTGCACTCCAACACTGCTAACATCATTGTACCTGCACTCCAACACTGCTAACATCAGTGTACCTGCACTCCAACACTATTAACATCAGTATACCTGCACTCCAACACTGCTAACATCAGTGTACCTGCACTCCAACACTGCTAACATCGTTGTACCTGCACTCCAACACTGCTAACATCAGTGTACCTGCACTCCAACACTGCTAACATCAGTGTACCTGCACTCCAACACTGCTAACATCAGTGTACCTGCACTCCAACACTGCTAACATCATTGTACCTGCACTCCAACACTGCTAACATCAGTGTACCTGCACTCCAACACTGCTAACATCAGTGTACCTGCACTCCAGAACCCATAACATCAGTGTCTCATTCTGGATGACCCATACATCAGTGTCTCATACTGGATGATCCATACATCAGTGTCTTACACTGGATGACCCATAACATCAGTGTTTCATACTGGATGACCCATAACATCAGTGTCTCATACTGGATGACCCATAACATCAGTGTCTCATACTGATGACCCATACATCAGTGTCTTACACTGGATGACCCATAACATCAGTGTCTCACACTGGATGACCCATAACATCAGTGTCTCATACTGGATGACCCATACATCAGTGTCTTACACTGGATGACCCATACATCAGTGTCTCACACTGGATGACCCATAACATCAGTGTCTCACACTGGATGACCCATAACATCAGTGTCTCATACTGGATGACCCATAACATCAGTGTCTCACACTGGATGACCCATAACATCAGTGTCTCATACTGGATGACCCATACATCAGTGTCTTACACTGGATGACCCATAACATCAGTGTCTCACACTGGATGACCCATAACATCAGTGTCTCACACTGGATGACTTATAACATCAGTGTCTCACACTGGATGACCCATAACATCAGTGTCTCACACTGGATGACCCATAACATCAATGTCTCACACTGGATGACCCATAACATCAGTGTCTCACACTGGATGACCCATAACATCAGTGTCTCACACTGGATGACCCATAACATCAGTGTCTCACACTGGATGACCCATAACATCAGTGTCTTACACTGGATGACCCATACATCAGTGTCTTACACTGGATGACCCATAACATCAGTGTCTCACACTGGATGACCCATAACATCAGTGTCTCACACTGGATGACCCATAACATCAGTGTCTCACACTGGATGACCCATAACATCAGTGTCTTACACTGGATGACCCATACATCAGTGTCTTACACTGGATGACCCATAACATCAGTGTCTCACACTGGATGACCCATAACATCAGTGTCTCACACTGGATGACCCATAACATCAGTGTCTCACACTGGATGACCCATAACATCAGTGTCTCACACTGGATGACCCATACATCACTGGATGACCCACCGTTTTATCTATCAGTTTAGCTCATGTGTTTGTCCAAGCCTGATAGATATCTTGACGGTGACGTCACTAGAACACAAGTCTGTTGTTGATGTCTGAATAATGAGATTGATGTTCACTTGCCTTTGTTGGATCTTTATTAGATTATGCTGTAGTTATAAGAACATAAGAAGAAGGAACACTGCAGGAGGTCTACAGGCCCATGCGAGGCAGGTCCAAGTCTCCTATCAGCTTAAGCCAATGACCCAGCCTAGTCAAGTCAGGTCACATCCACCCAAGGAACAAGCACGGCATCGGACCTAGTAGCACAAGCTAGTTAGGTCCAACTCACAAACCCCACCCACACCCACTCATGTAGTTATGATAGTATTAGTTCAAGGATAATCTCGTCAGCTCTTTTAGCTGATGGAAACTCTACTTAATCTACATACATCATTAGTGTCAGTATAGGGGCTTGTTTTTTTCCTCTGTCTGGGATATAACTGTTGAGCTTAACGCTGTATCTGGTGTTAAATTGCTGACGTATGAAGCAAACACTGTTGCCACAGATCTTACTTTTGTAAAACACAAATCTAAGTAGATAACAAAAACAATGATGGCAAATTACTGAACCAGCCTGAGGTGGCTCAGTAATTACAACCAATAAGAATACTTAATTCCTCCTCCATGGAGGATGGAGCCCCTGTTGATGTTATGGTGGGAAGAGTGAAGGAAAGTGGAGGACGTGAGACAGGGGTATAAACATGAGCGCAAGTGCCATAAAATCGACTACTCGGCAAGCACAACGGTTTCAGGAATTCTGGGCAGAAGAGTTAAGTGACGATTGAGGTTTGAGAGGGAGAGAGGCACTTACCCACGTTGTCGTACATAATGTCCTTGAAGACCGTGAAGCACTCGATCGTTCTTAAAGTGCCCGGGGAGGTCTCTGGCCAGCAGGAGACCTCGTCGAACATGTTGGGGCACGCCCGTGGGTCCCTGTTGGGGTCGTAGTACGCCGTAACGAAATCATCGAAGCACCGGTCCATCTCCTTGTGTTGTTCCTCGTCCAGGTCAGTTAGGTTGAACCTCGACTGCTCCATGAACTTTTCCCACAGTTCCTCCATCACCTGTTCCATTTCTCCAGGTTTACCTTCCAGACTGAACCCATCCAAATCCTTATTTTTCAGCTGGGTGAAATCCGCCATGTCTAGCGGATCTAGAGTGAGCGGGACTTCATAGGGAAGCCTCTCTGTTGGCTCTGCCAAAGAAGGCATGATGAGGGTGATGGTAGTGATAGTAATTGTGGTAATAATAGAGCTGTCACAATGACACGGTATCAAGGAGTGGTACCAGTGACTGGTATGCACTCATTCTCAAAGACACTTGTTTCTTCGATCTCAAAAAAAGTGTCTTACTGAAGATAACTTTGCTCTCGCACTCCGTTGGTTAAGTGTTTGTTGTTACGGGTGAGAGACGAGGGACCTTCAGTATATTATAAAAATTTATTCCTTGATTGTGAAGACGCACTTGAGCACTATCTTGCGAACACAATAAGTGTAAGCTTCCTCACTCATCACACGCACTCCAGGGAGTTACTGCTTACCCAGACGCACTCAACACGATGTACGCGTTGTGGGAATCTACGTCTAGACGCCGCACTTGTTGGAAACGTATCTATGTAAATGCACTCAGAGGATGCGTAAACGCCACGTTTAAACGTACACGCACTGTGTACACTCTTCTTACAAGATAAAATTGGAATTAGGATGTACACACGCGATGTTTAAACGCACACAGATGTACACTTCATTTCGCACTTCGCGGAAGATAGAACGCACTCAATTCACGTACACATATGGTATCTACAGAACCGTGTTTAGAGTACACATATGGTACCCAGAGAACCGTGTTTACAGTACACATATGGTACCCACAGAACCGTGTTTCTCCAACAGGAAGACTGTATATATGAAGTTTCAGAGCCGGGTGGTGGTGTGAGGTGGGTGTCGCTTTGGCCCGAACCTGTGTGGGCGGTGGGCACGCAGTGGGCGTGGGTGGGCGTGGGTTGGCGACTTGTCTCGCAGACTACCGCCCACACCACCCTTCCTCATCATGACTGTAAGAACAAAAAAGAGAAGATAATTATTAAGAGTAATGACAGTGAAATATAACTGCTGAAACTGTGGCTAGGATTATAAGCATAACATAGCATGAGCATCACATAACATAGCATGAACATAATATAACATGAACAAACATAACACGAATATAAGATAACTTATAACAAACATAACACGAACGCTGGTAACGGCTTGACAAAGCTCCTGGAGAGCGAAACGTTGCCACAATAAAATGTCACATTAGTTGCACTTGTGTCCCTTTAACCAGATTTATTTTACACTTAGATGAATGGTTCAGAGAACCGACAAGTTGATAAATTAGACACATGTGCAACACTTGGGTGTCTTTAGTGAGGAAACGTTTCGCCACACAGTGGCTTCATCAGTCCAATACAAAGGAGAATGGTGAAGAACAGAAGGAGTTTGAGGTAATCAGTCCCTCAGTCTTGAGTCGATGTAATCAGTCCATCAATCTTCAAAAGAATACAGCATATGTGCGAAGATGTGGCTTATATACTGTAGACAGGTGAGGTGCAGCAGTCGTAGGTGGTGTCACATATGACGAATGTGGAGATACCACATATGACTGCTCCACCTCACCTGTCTACAGTATATAAGCCACATCTTCGCACATATGCTGTATTCTTTTCAAGATTGATGGACTGATTACATCGACTCAAGACTGAGGGACTGATTACCTCAAACTCCTTCTGTTCTTCACCATTCTCCTTTGTATGGACTGATGAAGCCACTGTGTGGCGAAACGTTTCCTCATTAAAAGATACCTAAGTGTTGCACATGTGTCTAATTTATCACACTTATGTGTATCATCCCAGTATGTTTTTATGCTAGTGTGTAGGTTTAGAAGTATACTCTCTAAGTATTTTACTTGCGTATTTTCTAGTAAATTTGTATCTCTTGACTCGAAAGGACTGTCTGTATCTCTTGACTCGAAACAGTTTGACTAGCGACACTGTGATAATTAAGACACGTGTAAAACAGTTGGGTGTCTTTATTGTTGAAATATTTTGCCTACACAGTAGACTTCTTCAGTCAAATATGGAGGGAGGAGGTGTAGTAGTAGTGAAATGAAGATGATGTAATCAGTCCATCAGTCTTGGAGAAATGGTATTTGAGGTGGTCAGTCCCTCAGCCTGGAGAAGAGTTCAGCTCCATGGTCTGGAACCATATTATCGTTCCTCAAATTTGTTTCTCCAAGGGTGATGGACTGATTACTTCATTTTCGTTTCACTACTGCACCTGCTGTCTCTGTATTTGACTGAAGAAACCTACTGTGTAGACGAAAACTTTCAACAACAGAGATACCCAACTGTTGAACATGTCTTAATCATCAACTTGTCAGTATTTTATACCATTTTGAACAATACTAGTGACACCATTGGCATCATTACTTTTGTTTTGAAGCTTCTCAAGTTCTCATTGTTCACTGTTTTCTTTCTGGCTCTCACGGCATTTGCCTTGTGTTCTCTAAATGAGTGCTCACCTGACATTATTATACCCAAGTGTTATTACGTGTTCCTTTCGTTCTGTGAGATGGTTCTTCTGTTCTTTGTGTCCAGTGCTCATTTTCTGAACACTTGGAATTTATCATTGAACATCATGTTAGTTTGTGTCGCTGACTTGAAGAATCTGTTGATGTCTGCCTGAAATCTTTTCATATCTTCTAAGTAGGCGACTTTCATGCTTATTTTGGTGTCGTCCACAAAGGCTGACACGAAGAAGTCGCTGGTGCTCATATCTACGACATGCACAAGATAGTAGCCACTTTGGTGGCAAAATTTAAATCTAAGTCTGACCTTGGATAACACAACGGTGACTTATTTCCACTGGAGTGAAGCGGAAGAACGTGTTTGGTTCCCGTCAAGGAAGGACTGGTATTCTCGCAAGATGCCATTCAACGAGGGTACCTTGACGCCGGTGATGGGCTCTTGATCCAATGGTTGAATAACAACAACAGCATTACTACTAGTACTACTAATAATATTTCCTTAATTACCTTCACTGCCTACCTGTTTACCTTCCCTCAGGCACCCTACCAGCGGCACTCTCCATCACTATTCTATCCCTTTCAGTTCCATTTCCCATTCCCCTCACATCCCTTAGATCTTCAGGAGAGAACTTGATCAATTCCTGGAGCCACTTCCTGACCAGCCTTGGACTGCGTGCTGCTACCACCCCCCTGCCTGACTGGTCTGGGACCAGGAATCAAGCATAGGTAAACATGCCGGAATTAGCCTGGGTCTTGGTCACCTACGTCGGCTGGCCGTCAATTACCTCCGGGTCGAGTAATCTACTTCGCCAGCTTGTAATCTCCAGGTAGCCACCGCTGACCTCAGAAAATCCCCAGGCAACTTCTTGCACACCTGCCGCAGGTGTCCGGGAAATCCTCTCGGGTGACTGGACTGATCCAAAATACGGAAAGAACACGAACCATATCAGAGCAGAATGTCGACGTGCTTTCGTGCCATTGTAAGATCACTGACGTTACGGTCAGGGCACGATTTGGGATTTTGTTATTTTAAGTTTTGTAAAAAAAAAAAAACGCTAAAAAAATTCGCGTCTGATGGAGCCGTAGGGACAGACGTTGTCATTTATAAAAGACTGCAGCAGCGCAGTGGGTGTTGACGGAGGGTAAGGGGTTGCTCAAAGAACCTCCTAGTTTTTCCTTACCCATCAACTCTGAGGTTGTGAAGCGGATGTTGCAGACGAGAGTTGAAGGATAGATCATGGTAGTTAGAGAGGATAGATCATGGTAGTCAGAGAGGATAGATCATGGTAGTCAGAGAGGATAGATCATGGTAGTCAGAGAGGATAGATCATGGTAGTCAGAGAGGATAGATCATGGTAGTCAGAGAGGATAGATCATGGTAGTCAGAGAGGATAGATCATGGTAGTCAGAGAGGATAGATCATGGTAGTCAGAGAGGATAGCTCATGGTAGTCAGAGAGGATAGATCATGGTAGTCAGAGAGGATAGATCATGGTAGTCAGAGAGGATAGCTCATGGTAGTCAGAGAGGATAGATCATGGTAGTCAGAGAGGATAGATCATGGTAGTCAGAGAGGATAGATCATGGTAGTCAGAGAGGATAGATCATGGTAGTCAGAGAGGATAGATCATGGTAGTCAGAGAGGATAGCTCATGGTAGTCAGAGAGGATAGATCATGGTAGTCAGAGAGGATAGATCATGGTAGTCAGAGAGGATAGATCATGGTAGTCAGAGAGGATAGATCATGGTAGTCAGAGAGGATAGATCGGAGAACGTAGAGAGAAGCTGTGACTCGACCCCTGCAACCACAATTAAGTGAGTACACACACACAACTAGATGAGTAAACAGATACAAACACAGAGGAGCAGTTAAGAAGACAGATAAACCGGCAGACACAGCTAAGAAGACAGATAAACCGGCAGACACAGCTAAGAAGACAGATAAACCGGCAGACACAGCTAAGAAGACAGATAAACCGGCAGACACAGCTAAGAAGACAGATAAACAGGCAGACACAGCTAAGAAGACAGATAAACCGGCAGACACAGCTAAGAAGACAGATAAACAGGCAGACACAGCTAAGAAGACAGATAAACCGGCAGACACAGCTAAGAAGATAGATAAACAGGCAGACACAACTAAGAAGACAGATAAACAAGCAGACACTGCTAAGAAGACAGATAAACAAGCAGACACAGCTAAGAAGACAGATAAACAGGCAGACACAGCTAAGAAGACAGATAAACAAGCAGACACAGCTAAGAAGATAGATAAACAGGCAGACACAGCTAAGAAGACAGATAAACCGGCAGACACAGCTAAGAAGATAGATAAACAGGCAGACACAACTAAGAAGACAGATAAACAAGCAGACACAGCTAAGAAGACAGATAAACAAGCAGACACAGCTAAGAAGACAGATAAACAGGCAGACACAGCTAAGAAGACAGATAAACAGGCAGACACAGTTAAAAAGACAGATAAACAGGCAGACACAGCTAAGAAGAAAGACAAACCAGCAGACACAGCTAAGAAGACAGATAAACAGGCAGACACAGCTAAGAAGATAGATAAACAGGCAAACACAACTAAGAAGACAGATAAACATGCAGACACAGCTAAGAAGACAGATAAACAGGCAGACACAGCTAAGAAGACAGATAAACAGGCAGACACAGTTAAAAAGACAGATAAACAGGCAGACACAGCTAAGAAGACAGATAAACAGGCAGACACAGCTAAGAAGACAGATAAACAGGCAGACACAGCTAAGAAGATAGATAAACAGGCAAACACAACTAAGAAGACAGATAAACAGGCAGACACAGTTAAAAAGACAGATAAACAGGCAGACACAGTTAAAAAGACAGATAAACAGGCAGACACAGCTAAAAAGACAGATAAACAGGCAGACACAGCTAAGAAGACAGATAAACAGGCAGACAGGCACACAACCAGACAGAGCTCCAGAACAGCTTTCATTTTGTTTGGCTTGGCCATAAGATCAATCTCGAGAATAGGGAGAAGGACTAGAGTAGGATAGAGCAGTGAAAAGGTAGTGAGAAGACGGAAAGAGAGAGAGAGAAGTAAAAAAGGTTGTGGGGTAGACAGGAAGAGAGAGGTGGGAAAGATGGAAAGACAGAAAAAGAGAGAGAGAGAAGAAGAAGAAAGTTAAGTGGCTTGGCTACTTTAGGTGGATTTTAAAAGAGTGGTTTTTGTCATACAGTGTCGAGTTGAGCCACGTGTAAGGGTTGCTATCAAGCAAGCCAAGGTAGCAGCGTTGACTAACACCCAGGTACCTGTTTACTGCTTGTAACACACCCAGGTACCTGTTTACTGCTAGTAACACACCCAGGTACCTGTTTACTGCTAGTAACACACCCAGGTACCTGTTTACTGCTAGTAACACACCCAGGTAATTGTTTACTGCTAGTAACACACCCAGGTACCTGTTTACTGCTAGTAACACACCCAGGTGCCTGTTTACTGCTAGTAACACACCCAGGTACCTGTTTACTGCTAGTAACACACCCAGGTACCTGTTTACTGCTAGTAACACACCCAGGTACCTGTTTACTGCTAGTAACACACCCAGGTACCTGTTTACTGCTAGTAACACACCGAGGAACCTGTTTACTGCTAGTAATACACCCAGGTACCTGTTTACTGCTAGTAACACACCCAGGTACCTGTTTACTGCTAGTAACACACCCAGGAACCTGTTTACTGCTAGTAACACACCCACGTACCTGTTTACTGCTAGTAACACACCCACGTACCTGTTTACTGCTAGTAACACACCCAGGTACCTGTTTACTGCTAGTAACACACCCAGGTACCTGTTTACTGCTAGTAACACACCGAGGAACCTGTTTACTGCTAGTAACACACCCACGTACCTGTTTACTGCTAGTAACACACCCAGGTACCTGTTTACTGCATTAACACACCCATGTACCTGTTTACTGCTAGTAACACACCCAGGTGCCTGTTTACTGCGTAGCACACCCAGGTGTCTGTTTACTGCGTAGCACACCCAGGTGCCTGTTTACTGCTAGTAACACACCCAGGTACCTGTTTACTGCGTAGCACACCCAGGTACCTGTTTACTGTTAGTAACACACCCAGGTACCTGTTTACTGCGTAGCACACCCAGGTGCCTGTTTACTGCTAGTAACACACCCAGGTACCTGTTTACTGCGTAGCACACCCAGGTGCCTGTTTACTGCTAGTAACACACCCTGGTACCTGTTTACTGCGTAGCACACCCAGGTGCCTGTTTACTGCTAGTAACACACCCAGGTACCTGTTTACTGCGTAGCACACCCAGGTGCCTGTTTACTGCTAGTAACACACCCAGGTACCTGTTTACTGCGTAGCACTCCCTGGTGCCTGTTTACTGCTAGTAACACACCCTGGTACCTATTTACTGCTAGTAACACACCCAGTTGCCTGTTTACTGTTAGTAACACACCCAGGTACCTGTTTACTGCGTAGCACACCCAGGTGCCTGATTACTGCTAGTAACACACCCTGGTACCTGTTTACTGCTAGTAACACACCCAGGTACCTGTTTACTGCTAGTAACACACCCAGGTACCTGTTTACTGCTAGTAACACACCCAGGTAATTGTTTACTGCTAGTAACACACCCAGGTACCTGTTTACTGCTAGTAACACACCCAGGTGCCTGTTTACTGCTAGTAACACACCCAGGTACCTGTTTACTGCTAGTAACACACCCAGGTACCTGTTTACTGCTAGTAACACACCCAGGTACCTGTTTACTGCTAGTAACACACCTTGGTACCTGTTTACTGCGTAGCACACCTAGTTGCCTGTTTACTGCTAGTAACACACCCAGTTGCCTGTTTACTGTTAGTAACACACCCAGGTACCTGTTTACTGCGTAGCACACCCAGGTGCCTGTTTACTGCTAGTAACACGAAGGCAGTAGGTGTTGGGAACTTGCACATACATCTTGGTACGCCAGGTATCAAGCTTAGAAGGAGGAAGAAGGTGAAGGAGGAGAAGGACCTCCAAGGAATAATCGGAAGATACATTATTTTAAATGATAATGAAACAGGAGATAAATAAGAAATAAATAAGATTGATGGAGAGGGTGAAGGGAGAAACTGGTACATAGCCACGTGGAAGGGAGGGCAGTAAGGGATCAAGAGATAGTGCTTAAGAAGAAGGGAAGATAGATAACGAGGAGTAACAAGGAGGTGTGTGAGGAAGAAAACAAGCATTTGAAGGAGGTATTGACAGAGGGAACTGGGCCAGTGCAGAAGTGCAAACAACATCAACATAACGGAGCTGGAAACCAAGAAACTGCTACGTGAACAGTGCACAGCAGAGGCAGTAGGAGACGACACTGTGTCTCAGTGGGCCCTGAGAGAGAGAGAGCAAAGACACTGTGTCTCCTGTCTGCTGTGCTCCACCATCCTTCTCATGTACCCCTCTCATGTGCTCCATGATCTCCCTCTACTCCAATAGGATGATATTCCTGCATAATACGTTTCTCTCCCTCTCCTGTCTTACTCTAGGATCCCCATCCAGCAATCTCTCTCCCCTCTCCTCTCTCCTCTCTCTCTCTCTCTCTCTCTCTCTCTCTCTCTCTCTCTCCAGATTCACCTCCACCAGGCAATCAAAGTTGAGGACTGGGTGGTCACTACCACAAAGAGGTTCCCTATAGTCTATTTCCTCAGTGTGTGTGGTTGCAGGGGTTGATTCATAGTTCCTGGCCCCGCCTCTTCACTGGTCGCTACTAGGTCCTCTCTGTCTCTCCCTACTCCATGAGCTTTATCAAACCTCGTTTTAAAACTGTGTGGTTCCTGCCTCCACTACTTGTGTATGTGAGAGAGAGTATAAGAGTGTCCTTCGTTCTGACCTTGCACCTCCCCTTCCACCTCTGAGAAAATGCAGGACCTTCTTCAGGGATGGTTGTAAACAGCCAAGCAAATGTCCCTACCAATCACTCCCTGGATCTCCAGCACAAGTGCATCCCTCATGCGCAGTGCGTGTCGAGCCTTCACACTGGTCCCGGTATGGCTATCACTCCAGAGTGGCATCTTATGAATAAATTCACAGCTTGGTAGAGGTACTGGAGGCCCCCCTCCTCTTACTCACGAGGGTAATCTCTACATACAGTCTCGTCAGCGCACGGAGGAAGTCCAGCGTCGTAACGTAACTCTGCGATTATGTCTCAACGGAATGAGTTATACTTATGGTCAGTGGGTCCTTCTCTGAAGACCAGCGGGGGATCCAGAGGATACCCTTCTTCTCTAAAATAATAATAATAATACCGTCATTACCACTGCCATCATCAGCATTACCTTTTCTCCTCCTCCTCCTCTCCTTGTCCTCCTCCTCCTCTTCTTGTCTTCCTCCTCCTTCGTCTAGTATCATCTTTTAATCGTCCTTGGCAGTAATATGTTTCGTAAATTATTTGCGCTTATATATGATTTTTACTAAGTTGCACAAACAGTGTGTTACCTTGAGCAAGAATATTATTTACCGCTTTTTTTTCTCTCTCTCTCTTTCTTTCTCTCTCTTCTCTACCCTTCTCCTCCTGCATTCTTTCCTCCTCCCTCCACTCCTTCCCTTCTTCCTTCCCACTTCCTCGCTCCCTTCCCTCCTCTCCCCTAGCATACATATACTTCCAGGCAGATAATCCACCCCGTAAAGGATCTGTTTTAAATAAGGAAGTATGTTATGAATATAAAGATGTCATGGCTGGATCCTGGATTGTCTCTCTGGGATAGGCAGCAGCAGCAACAGCAGCAGCAGCAGCAGCAACAACAACAGAAGCAGCAGCAACAGCAGCAGTAGGTAAAGGTAGCCAGCGGAGTTCCACAGGGATCTCTCCTCAGACCCATCGTTTACATAATTTACATAAATAATCTGGAAACGGAGCTTAACTAAAAAAAAAAATCTCAAATTTCGTCGTGGAAGCAAAATATGGAAGACACAGCTCATCTGTGGCTGAGTGTGGGAATATTGTCAGTCAAACGAAGACTTTTATCTGCCGATACGTTCGAGGCTCGATATTCCCGCTGTTAATCGCGGAATTAATTCCTGGACACCTTGACGGTGACTGCCAGTGTGATGACCCGACTAATTCGAACAACAGAGAAGTATTCGGAGGGACCTGGATAAGTTGACGCTGTGGTCGGGGACGTGACTAATGAAAGTCACAGTTGTGGCAGGAACTATGCTAGACATCAGTGCAACATGACTTAGTAATGACTCCTGCTGTTGCTGTTGTAGGGAACTCGTTACCTTGGGATCGACTGATACACAGGTGCTGTTGCTGTTGTAGGGACTCGTTGCCTTGGGTTCTACATCCACAAATAAGATACTTGTGCAACACCAGAATGCTACTTACGAAACGTTTTGCTCATGGGAGCATTTCAATCCAGGGTATGAGAGAGGAAGGGAAACGAGGTGCAGGACACCGCGTTGTCTTCTCCAGGCAGCTCCTAGCCAGCGAAACGTAGCCTAAATAAAATATTCAGAGTGACATTTACATGTCCACTTACCTAAATTGGGCAGCACACTTGAGATATTGAAACTATCGAATATTTTGGACTTCACTTTTAGAAAGAGCAATCAGTGTTGACTCAAGATAGTGTCTTTTGTATAGAAGTGGTTCTTTAATTACGAGGCTGACTTCTCCCTCTTCGTCAGGCGACTGTGAGAGCTACGGTGAACCATGCTAGTATTGTTCATCCCATCTTGGCTACGGGCGAATCTATGTACTCTGAAGTGCCATTTCAGACATCTTGCCGTCTCTCACCACGTACTCTTGGTGCCTATGGTTGTACTAGTGGCTTAGCTGGTGACTACACTCATCTCACGTCTTGTACATGTATGGTACACAGTACCAACAAGATGAAGAATTAGACACATGTTCAACAACTGGATATCTTTATTGTGTAGATGTTTTGCCCACCAGGGGCAAAAACAGAAGACTGGAGAGGTTGAAGATGAAGTAAGCAGTCCGTGAGTGTAGCAGCAGGTGTACAGTACCGTACTTAAGACTACTGTAGTCTTGACTACGGTACTGAGCACCTGCTGGGGGAGTGCTTACCTCAACTTCAACCTCATCAGTCTTGTGTTTTTGTCCCTGTAAAGCCACTGGTTGGCAAAACGTCTGCATACTGAAGGTATCCAGTTGTTGTACATGTGTCTGGTTCCTCTACGTTACTGGCAACTTCCCCCACACTGTACTTTCAACACTTCAAGTATTGGTAATTCTGATGCTACCTTTGCAAGACCCCGCGGTCAGGTGACCTGACTGGCACATCACTGACCTGACATACCCTATATATAACACTGCTAATCTCTGTATTTAGTCCTGTAAGCTTTAGATTCAAGAAATTTGAGCTGTCCTAACTCGTCTGTGACGAAACCAGATCACAATATCTCCCATTCCACTGGTGTTGCATGACCTTGCTATTTTAGCGCTTCACCAGGAATACATAACAATAAATTACAGTTTTCTCTCATTAACGCGTATCGTGTTTGCTCGCCCAGCTACAAACTTATTTTGAGAAGCTAATTAATAGCCCGTCTAGGAGGCTTTCTTTCTGTCTCGTTCGTATTTCATTTGAGTTGGGAGACACCTCACCACGACTGCATATTCCGCAGTACCTACACATATACATGCATACATACATGGTGTGACGGACCCCCCTCTGTGTGTGATGGGCGATCGTGCGTATCATGTAATTGCCTGGTTAGTATTCTGTACCTAAGTGTACTGTTGCGGCAACCTCTTTTTTTTTTTTGGTAATTGTTTTTGTTTATTTTTTTGGCTTGTAGTTTCTTTTTTTTTTAAATGCCAACCAGTTCATTGGCATTCCATCCTTCTTCCCTCTTCTCTTCCCTTCGTCTAGCCTCGTTCCTCTATCCTTGGTTTCATATCAAAAAGTATAAATAATAGAAGTCCTCAGGTTGTTCTTCAACTCTATATATCCTTGGTTAGGCCTCATTTAGATTATGCTGCACAGTTTTGGTCACCGTATTACAGAATGGATATAAATGCTCTGGAAAACGTAGAGGAGGATGACAAAGTTGATCCCATGTATCAGAAATCTTCCCTACGAGGATAGACTGAGGGTCCAGAATCTGCACTCTCTAGAAAGGTGTAGAATTAGGGAGGATATGATTGAGGTGTATAAATGGAAAACAGGAATAAATAAAGGGGATGTAAATAGCGTGTTGAAAATATCCAGCCAAGACAGGACTCGTAGCAATGGTTTCAAGTTGGAAAAGTTCAGATTCAGGAAGGATATAGGAAAGCACTGGTTTGGTAATAGAGTTGTGGATGAGTGGAACAAACTCCCGAGGTTAGATAAATACATGGGTGGGTGTGAGTTGGACCTGACTAGCTTGTGCTATTAGGTCTTATTCCGTGCTCCTTCCTTAAGTGGAAGTGACCTGACTAACTGGAGTTTACCTAGAGAGGGTTAACTCCAGGTAGTCAGGTCTAAGCCGGGGAGTGACATGGACCTGCCTCGCATGGGTCAGTAGACCTGCTGCAATGTTCCTTCTTTCTTATGTTCTTATAAAAAGTTTGGACAGCATACACGGAAGAACAGTGGTGTTCTTACAGTTGTCTAGCAGCAGCCTGTATTCTTACAGTTGTCTGACCTGCATTATAGTTGTCAGGCAACATCCTGCATTACAGTTGTCTGGCAGCAGCCTTCATTACAGTTGTCTGGCAGCAGCCTGTATTCTTACATGTGTCTGGCAGCAGCCTGTATTCTTACATGTGTCTGGCAGCAGCCTGTATTCTTACATGTGTCTGGCAGCAGCCTGTATTCTTCCTTGATAAGCTTGCTGTATCTAGGATGTTTGAATACTTCCTTGCCACTCTCTCTCTCTCTGAGTGTTCCTCCCATCTTGCTCCTTTACACTGGTTATGGAATAACTTCGCTTCCACTTTAGCCTACAATGTTATAAAAATTTTGAACTCTCTCAGCGCGCCTTTATTGCCTCCTGTATTCGTTCTTAGCCCTTCTGTTTCTTCTTGTTCTGCCGTTTATTGTGTCGTACTTTATCCACGGCCTCTTGCACCATTCCTTGCCTTTTGACACTTCAGGTCGATTATTTCTTGAGTAGCTTTACCATCCGCGTTCCTTCCACCTTGTACCAGTTTAAACTTACTTAGTTCAAGTATGACTGTCGCTGTGAGTGATTACTGATGGGAATCTAGTTTCTTTGCCGCTTACCCTGCAGCCAGCGGCATCTCTGGGCCAGAGGCAGGCACGTTCAACGTGCTTCTAGCCAATTTCCGGGGAATTTCTCGTCTATTTCTGTCTGTTTCCACTTTAATTCTTTTCTTGAGAAGTTAGGAGAAGGAATCAGCTTCTCTCTGAATGTCCCCTTAAGTCTGCGTGAGTGCTTGTGCATCCTGGTGCCAATAAAATACAGCACTCAAGACTGAGTGCTGTATTTGCTTCTAATTGGTTTAAGGTGATTCACGAAATCGTAATGACTCGGGTGGGGGTTCGAACCCGCGGTCAGAGAGTCTCAAAACTCCAGACTGTCGCGTAAGCCACTGGGCCAGCTAGCTTCAATAAGATTCATCCAACTAGGTATATTTCTACACCATAGGAAGGTTAGCATAGGCACCACTGTGTCCACAAATGCAAATTTTTACAGACGAATCTCCCTATTGAAGCTAGCTGGTCCAGTGGCTAACGCGACGGTCTGGAGTTTTGAGACTCTCGAATCGCGGGTTCTAACCCCACCCGTGGTATGGTTTGGTTTAACGTTTTTTTTTTTCTCAGCTGTCACCTCATTGACCTTATTACTTGTTAGGCTCGTAACCTGTTCGTATATTTTATTTTTGTCCCAGTCGTTGGACAATTAACTCTCGTGCCAGACGGAATAAACAGACACAATACCCTGGCTGGTTAATGGTGCAAGTTGGACCGAAACGTCGTCATAGGTTTCAGTCTCTTGTGTGTGGGTTATTTATGTACTTGTACCAGGCGTGCAGGTGTTAATTCTTATTTATTCTTGTTATTGGGTTTGAGAATGACCTGCCTAGTATGGGCCAGTAGGCCTCTTGCAGTGTTCCTTCTTATGTCTTGTTTGATACCAGTAGCAGACTTGCGATCATCATGACCTGACCACTAAAGCAGATTAGTCAACTATGGATATGTCCAGGTCATTCACTACGCACTTACCACCTGCGTGAGTAATGGACCATAACAGTTAAACGCAACTCCAAGTGCATAGAAACCAGGTTAGTCGAGTAGACCTTCTGTGAGCGTCAGCTGAGTTGTAACCTCTTAGATGCAGCCACCCAGATACCACCCAAAGCTCCAGCTGCGGGTCATCACATGACTAAGACCCTCGTCAGGAAACACTTGTTCAGTTTCCTGACAAACCTTACCTAACCGCCATCAGCGCTAGGCCTCCTTCATCAGAGGTGTGAGCACAGCTCTAGGCCTCCTTCATCAGAGGTGTGAGCACAGCTCACACCTCTACAACACAATTGTCATCAAAGATTAGTTAAGTTATACCATGAATTAAGGAAAGATCCTGGACTTCACCTTACCAAACAGACAAAGCAAATGCGATAGTAATTATGGACAAGGTAGATTATAGTGGAAAAGTGAGCACGGGGAAACTTATGTGCCTCTTAAGAGACGTGTTTCTGAGATTTAGATTTAGCCACCGAAGTGGCTGTGGAGGTAGCGCAAGAGTATATGCATACAGAAAAGACCTAGGAACTAAGCCCCAAAAGGGTTATCAGGAGTACATGTGGATTTATATACTATCTACAGTTGACTTATCAGCTACAAGCAAATTTAGGAAATTTGCTTAAAATATCTGGTATCTTATTTTCATTAATACGATAAATCGACATGGCACAGTCCTGAGAGACATTGTTTTTGCTCTTCTTCACCGTCATAGATACAAACATTAGTAACATGACTTGTTATCTCTATTTACACTTATGTACTTTTGCTTAATCTCTGCTTTAGGTAGTAAAGTACTCTTGATGTTAGTACTCAAGCGAATTAGAGGCCTCTTTGTAGTCGACCGAGGTTTACCCAACAAACTATCAACATACTATAGAAAAGGATTCATGTAACGAGACACCGTAACACGCAGTTCACGGTCTCAGCTAATAACAGTGTTACCGTAACACTTGCAGTATATATACACACACACATTAAAAAAAAATAATTGAACAGACTTGTGCACATGACAAGACAATATCCATGGAGAACGAACACAAGAGACAAAAAAATGAAGAACGAGTAGAACAACATTTAAATCTACTTCCACCCTTAAGTCCTTGGCAGCACAAGTGTGTGTGTGTATGTGTGTGTGTGTGTACTCACCTAATTGTGGTTGCAGGGGTCGAGACTCAGCTCCTGTGTGTGTGTGAGTGTTCTTCCAGCATGGTGATCACGTCTCGGGAAATAACATTACACCAGATAACAAACCTTAATACAGGGTGAGCAAATCCATCCCAGCAGTCAGTCGATGTGAATACAAAGTCAGCATGAAGGCCAACACTGGCTGGCCTTACAGAAAATATCTCGCCCGGGTCTTGGGGATGCTGCACGCGTTTGAAGGGGGATGATTGGTAGAGGTATCCCAAACTCGGTTACCTCTACCAAGCATCCCCCTCCATTCTGCTTTCCCCTTGTCTTTCTCAATCACCAAGATGTAATGGTACATTCAAGGTGTCGTGCTGAACAGGGAGAACATTATGTTCAAGGTGTCGTGCTGAACAGGGAGAACATGTGAAGCGGACAGAAGACTGTATAAACGTCCTTTACAAATAACAGGATGTACACCGTGGTAAACAAACAGGAAGTATATAGTGGTAAACAAACATGAAGTACACAGTGGTAAAAAAACAGAAAGTATACATTGGTAAACAAACAAAAATACAGTGGTAAACAGGAAGTACACAGTGGTAAACAATCAGGAAGTACACCGTGGTAAACAGACAAGAAGAACGGCATCAGGCTAACAGGGAACGGAAGGCACATCATCCTAACATACAACGGGAAGTAATGATTGTAAACAGTGAAGCAGAAGTGCCTCCTGCGAAACAGATAACAGGAAGAAATTCCCTCCCAGGAATGCAATAAATATGAGCAACAGTTTGCCCGTTAAAACTGTTGAGGCAACGGCAGCAGTGTTAAACGGAGCTAGAAAATTCACAAGGAGAGAGAGAGAGAGAGATATATAGAAAGAAAGAGAGAGAGAGAATCATAACCCTTACACAAGACCCGGCACTATCCTACCCTTGTCAAGGTCACACACACACACACACACACACACACACACAACACACACACACACACACACACACACAACACACGCACACACACACACACACACACACACACACACACACACAACACACACACACACACACACACACACACACACACAACACACACACACACACACACGCACACACATACATACACACACACACACACACACGCCCCGATGGCATGGTGGCTAGCGCTCTTGCTTCACGCACGGAGGGCCCGGGTTCAATTCCCGGCGGGGCCGAAACATTTCGAAGTGTTTCGTTAATCACACACACACACACACACACATACATACAACAGGCCTAGTGTCTAATCGACATGTGCCTAGGACAAAATGGTAACTAACACACGTCAAGAAACTAGAGAAAGTGCAAAGGTTTGCGACAAGGTTAGTTCCACAACTCAGGGGACTGTCCTATGAAGAAAGGTTGAGGGAAATACGACTAACAACACTGGAGGACAGAAGGGTTAGAGGAGACATGATAACGACATACAAAATACTGTGGGGGAAGGTAGATAGTGACAGGATGTTCCAGAGAGGGAACACAGAAACAAGGGGACACAACTGGAAGCTGAAGACTCAGATGAGTCAAAGGGATGTTAGGAAGCATTTCTTCAGCCACAGAGTAGTCAGGAAGTGGAATAGCCTAGATAAAGATATAGTGGAGGCAGGAACCATACATAGTTTTAAGACAAGGTATGATAAAGCTCAAGGAGCAGGGAGAGCAGAGACCCAGTAGCGGACAGCGAAGAGGCGGGGCCAGGAGCTGAGTCTCGACCCCTGCAACCACAATTAGGTGAGTACAATTAGGTGAGTACAATTAGGTGAGTACACCTGCAGCCACAAATAGGTGTATACACACACACACGCACACACACACTTTCCCTCTATAAACATTACGTTTTCCTAAATTCTTGTGCAGTTTGACTTCCAATATTAGCATGGGAGCAAAATGGAGTATATGGGAGTAAGTAGGAGTACATGGGAGCATAGTGGCATACAATGGAGTACATAGTAAAGACATATAACAGGAGAGCTTACTGTATAAAAGCTGAGATACGCATTTGCAGAAATAAATGAAGCAATAAGCTATATAGTTGGACCTCCAACTGAGGTCCTCTTCAGCATATTAAACACCCTTCTTTATATTTTTTTATCTCCAAGCTGTTTTCTCCGTTTGTACTGTCTACTGCTGTTCACAGTACACACAGTGCACCGCATTTTACATATTCAGGCTGGATACTGGGGTCAACAGACTAGCTCTGTTTATATATAGCGCAATAGAGGTGTACGGTTCCATACATACCACAGAGCTGCTCACAGGATACCACTGACCACAGCCATCTTGTGCACGGAAATGAATTGGATACCATATATACCAAGTTTTGCCGAAACCGGTTCTTAAATGGCAGTTCTTGTTAGAACTACCGGTACAGCTGGTTCTTGCTAGTACTAACAATTCAACTGGTTCTTGTTAGCACTAGCAGTTCAGCTGGTTCTTGCTAGCACTAGCAGTTCAGCTGGTTCTTGCTAGCACTATCAATTCAGTTGGTTCCTGTTAGCACTAGCAGTTCAGCTGGTTCTTGCTAGCACTAACAGTTCAGCTGGTTCGTATTAGCACTAACAGTTCAGCTGGTTCTTGCTAGCACTATCACTTCAGCTGGTTCTTGCTAGCACTAACAGTTCAGCTGGTTCGTGTTAGCACTAGCAGTTCAGCTGGTTCTTGCTAACACTATCAGTTTAGCTGGCTCGTGTTAGCACTAGCAGATCAGCTGGTTCTTGTTAGAACTAACTGTTCAGATGGAAATATATATACTAGCAAAATATATAGCGAGGAATAGATAGCATATATACTAGCTACGTATATATGGAGAAGAAAGTTTTACCAAGAGAGAGAGAGTGAAAAAGAGAGTTTTGAAATACATTGATGGGATTGAAATCAAGAGTGTCTTTGAGGAAGCCTGGAGAGAGGGAAGGGGAGAGCTCTTGGGGGAACTCTTACTCTCAGAGAGTTTGAAGCGGGAGTGAGTGGGAGTGAGAGGAGTGGGAGAGGGCACACTAAGACTCGTGCACATGTTACAAATGTGCCGCGCCACTGAAAAAGTCTGATGTCCTTACAAAGGTACCGTACCACTGAAAAAGTCTAATGTAATCCTTACAAAGGTACCGCACCAATTAGAAAGAATCGTGTGGTCCTTCCAAAGGTGCAGAACTACTGGGAAAGTCTGATGTCCTTACAAATGTGCCGCACCACTGAGAAAGTCTAATGTAATCCTTACAAAGGTACCGCACCACTGAGAAAGTATCGTACAGTGGGGTTCCAAATGTACTGCACCACTTGTTCAGCGGTGCCACAAGTAACACGAGCCTAGAGGAAGCATCGTGCAAAGGGTTCCAAAGGTGCGGCACCTCTAGTGTGTCTCAACGCCAGCTTTCGCAACGAGAAATGCCAGACATGACCGCTGGAGTGGCCATTGATGACACCCAGGTCAGTGTGTGGTCAGCCAGACTGTTGATGCCCACGCAAGGTCACCAGTGTGTGTGATACCCTTGCTACCCCTACCCCCCACTCTCTGTCTGTCTGTCTGTCTGTCTCTCTCTCTCTCTATCTCTCTCTCTATATCTCTCTCTATCTCTCTCTCTCTCTCTCTCTCTCTCTCTCTCTCTCTCTCTCTCTCTCTCTCCACTATCTCTGCACATGTACCCTATTTCTTTTTACACTTTTTAAATAGGCTTTTACAAGGCTAGGTTAAGGATCTCTGTCTCTGTCTGTCTGTCTGTCTGTCTGTCTCTCTCTCTCTCTCTCTCTCTCTCTCTCTCTCCCATGCGAAACAAAAGCAGCACAAGCAATCACAATTGGAGATCTCTGAGAGTAATAGGTGGGGTCGGAGGCTGCATCTCTGCCAGTGTTGACTTAAGGAGAGGGTGGGTAGTGGGTGACCCACCTCGTCTATCCACCCCCCGTCACCGGGTGGGTTGTGGGTGACCCTTGGATTGTACCCTGGTTCAGGCGGGTCACGGAGTCACGGCGACCAGGGGCCGTGCAAATACAAAATCTGTATTTCAGAACTATTGTTCAAAACATTTAGTAACCTGAAAGGCCAGAAAGTGTATAGCGTAGTAACAAGAACTGTAACACCTGTTACCAGTGTTATATTCACCAGTCAGCTGTTACAGCGTCACCAGTGTTATATTTACCAGTCAGCTGTAACAGCGTCACCAGTGTCATATTCACCAGTCACCGTAACAGCGTCACCAGTGTTATATTCACCAGTCACTGTAACAGCGTCACCAGTGTTATATTCACCAGTCACTGTAACAGCGTCACCAGTGTTATATTCACCACTCACCGTAACAGCGTCACCAGTGTTATATTTACCAGTCACCGTAACAGCGTCACCAGTGCCATATTCACCAGTCACCGTAACAGCGTCACCAGTGTTATATTCACCAGTCACTGTAACAGCGTCACCAGTGTTATATTCACCAGTCACTGTAACAGCGTCACCAGTGTTATATTCACCAGTCACCGTAACCGTCACCAGTGTTATATTCACCAGTCACTGTAACAGCGTCACCAGTGCCATATTCACCAGTCACCGTAACAGCGTCACCAGTGTTATATTCACAAGTCACTGTAACAGCGTCACCAGTGTTATATTCACCAGTCACTAACAGCGTCACCAGTGTTATATTCACCAGTCACTGTAACAGCGTCACCAGTGTTATATTCACCAGTCACTGTAACAGCGTCACCAGTGTTATATTCACCAGTCACCGTAACAGCGTCACCAGTGTTATATTCACCAGTCACTGTAACAGCGTCACCAGTGTTATATTCACCAGTCACTGTAACAGCGTCACCAGTGTTATATTCACCTGTCACCGTAACAGGGTCACCAGTGTCATATTCACCAGTCACCGTAACAGCGTCACCAGTGTCATATTCACCAGTCACCGTAACAGCGTCACCAGTGTCATATTCACCAGTCACCGTAACAGCGTCACCAGTGTCATATTCACCAGTCACCGTAACAGCGTCACCAGTGTCATATTCACCAGTCACCGTAACAGCGTCACCAGCGTAACATTCATCAATAGCGCCCAGATTTTGCTAATTGTCAGACCTGTCAGCAATATTGAGGGTAAAGTGTTGACAGCAAAAGGTGAAGACCGGGAAGGAAGAGGAGAGGAAGAGAAGTAATTGAAAGAGGTGGGAGAAGAAGGAGGAACAGCCAAAAAGGGAAAGATAAACGAGAAAATGAGGAAGAGAGGAAGGAAAGCGAGGGAGAGATGCAGAAAAAGTGGAAGAAAAGCTGATATAAAGGAAGAAGGTCAGAAGGAGAAAGGAAAGGATATAAATTAGGAAGAATATCAGAAAAGGAAGAAAAGAAGACAAAAAGGAAAGTAAAAAATAGAAGGAATGAGGAAGAAAATCAAAAGGCTCTCTGTCGCTACTCCTGCTGCACTACTTCAAAAACTAATATTATTATTTATGTTTTATTTAATCAGTGAGAATAATAATAATGTCAACCTTCTCTGTTCTCTCCAGCTTTACCTTTGTTGTTATCTAGTAATATAGAGACAGCCAGTTTAACAGTGTAATATAGAGACGGCCAGTTTAACAGTGTAATATAGAGACGGTCAGTTTAACAGTGTAATATAGAGACAGCCAGTTTAACAGTGTAATATAGAGACGGTCAGTTTAACAGTGTAATATTGAGACGGTCAGTTTAACAGTGTAATATAGAGACAGCCAGTTTAACAGTGTAATATGGAGACGGCAGTTTAACAGTGTAATATAGAGACGGTCAGTTTAACAGTGTAATATAGAGACGGTCAGTTTAACAGTGTAATATAGAGACGGTCAGTTTAACAGTGTAATATAGAGACGGTCAGTTTAACAGTGTAATATAGAGACGGTCAGTTTAACAGTGTAATATAGAGACGGTCAGTTTAACAGTGTAATATAGAGACGGTCAGTTTAACAGTGTAATATAGAGACGGTCAGTTTAACAGTGTAATATAGAGACGGTCAGTTTAACAGTGTAATATAGAGACGGTCAGTTTAACAGTGTAATATAGAGACGGTCAGTTTAACAGTGTAATATAGAGACGGTCAGTTTAACAGTGTAATATAGAGACGGACAGTTTAACAGTGTAATATAGAGACGGTCAGCTTAACAGTGTAATATAGAGACGGTCAGTTTAACAGTGTAATATAGAGACGGTCAGTTTAACAGTGTAATATAGAGACGGTCAGTTTAACAGTGTAATATAGAGACGGTCAGTTTAACAGTGTAATATAGAGACGGTCAGCTTAACAGTGTAATATAGAGACGGTCAGTTAACTGTAATATAGAGAGGTCAGTTTAACAGTGTAATATAGAGACGGTCAGTTTAACAGTGTAATATAGAGACGGACAGTTTAACAGTGTAATATAGAGACGGACAGTTTAACAGTGTAATATAGAGACGGTCAGTTTAACAGTGTAATATAGAGACGGTCAGCTTAACAGTGTAATATAGAGACGGTCAGCTTAACAGTGTAATATAGAGAAGGTCAGCTTAACAGTGTAATATAGAGACGGTCAGCTTAACAGTGTAATATAGAGACGGACAGCTTAACAGTGTAATATAGAGACGGACAGCTTAACAGTGTAATATAGAGACGGACAGCTTAACAGTGTAATATAGAGACGGACAGCTTAACAGTGTAATATAGAGACGGACAGCTTAACAGTGTAATATAGAGACGGACAGCTTAACAGTGTAATATAGAGACGGTCAGCTTAACAGTGTAATATAGAGAAGGTCAGCTTAACAGTGTAATATAGAGACGGACAGCTTAACAGTGTAATATAGAGACGGACAGCTTAACAGTGTAATATAGAGACGGACAGCTTAACAGTGTAATATAGAGACGGTCAGCTTAACAGTGTAATATAGAGACGGACAGCTTAACAGTGTAATATAGAGACGGACAGCTTAACAGTGTAATATAGAGACGGACAGCTTAACAGTGTAATATAGAGACGGACAGCTTAACAGTGTAATATAGAGACGGACAGCTTAACAGTGTAATATAGAGACGGACAGCTTAACAGTGTAATATAGAGACGGTCAGCTTAACAGTGTAATATAGAGAAGGTCAGCTTAACAGTGTAATATAGAGACGGACAGCTTAACAGTGTAATATAGAGACGGACAGCTTAACAGTGTAATATAGAGACGGACAGCTTAACAGTGTAATATAGAGACGGACAGCTTAACAGTGTAATATAGAGACGGACAGCTTAACAGTGTAATAAAATTGAGGTCTGACTTGAAAGACAACAATGTCATGTTGGATTCATTACTGAGCAACAGAAGGCTTCTGATACCGTTGACCACAATATTACTCTAGTGAGGCTAAAGCATTATATACATTATATACTCACAGGACACACATACGACGATTCTCCGTCATACTTCCTCAGTAACAGACACACAGATCTCCAACTTTCCACCCCGTGGTCTGGTAGGCAACGCTCTCGCCTCACACGCTGTGTCCGTGGTTCGATTCCGTGAAAGGGTGGAAATACTGGGCATGTTTTCCTTACACCTGTTGTCTCTGTTCACCTAGCAAGTAAGTAGTCGACTGCTGTGGGTTGCATCCTGGGGGACAAGATTAAAGGTCCACAATGAAAATAAGACAGACAGTCCTCGATGATGCACTGACTTTCTTGGATTATCCTGGGTGGCTAACCCTCCGGGGGTTAAAAATCCGAACAAACTATTATGTTATTCCCCTGCTGTATGTGAGAATGGCGTAGGAAGGGATCAGTAGGAGGGATGACGGTAACTATGCCTCCCTCTTGACAGTGTCGGAGTCTTGCTGTTGTCTAGTACTCAAAATCTCAGGTTCTGGAACCTAGCACTGTGTTAGCTTGCGGCTGGGTAAGCATTGTTTGGTGTTCAAGGGTAATGCTGGTGATCAGTGCAAGGTCCTTCATGCTTCTCACCTGGCTGGTTTCTAAACACTTTGTATTCGTGTTAGGCAGTCTTGCATCTAAAAGATATTACTTTGCATTTCTCTAGAAGGAAGTTCATTTCCCACGTCTCCGACCGCTGCTCAGATATATTCAGGCTGGTTGGGTTGGTTAATGGCGTTTAAAACCTATCGACTACACAATAGGGTCATTAAGGGAAACGTAAGTCTTCTAAAACAGCTCAGACCTCTACAACAACAATTGTCATCAAAGATTTGTTAAGTTATACCATGAATTAAGGAAAGATCCTGGACTTCACCTTAAGAAACAAAGCAAATGCGATAGTAATTATGGATAAGGTAGATTATAGTGGAAAAATAAACATAATATTAGGAGACTGGGGAACTTAGGTGCCCATTAAGGCTGTATGCCACCCCTTCACTCGAAGTCAACACTACTTTAATCCCTAAAGATAAAATTAAATATCAGTGTATATACACTGAGAGACGCATACATTTCAGTGTATATACACTGAGAGACGCATACATCTCGGTGTATATATTCAGGTGTCTCTCAATAATACTTCTACCCTCCTTCACAGATATAAGGTGTCTTCCTAATTTCGGTTCACCTAAGAACTTTTTGATTCCTTATGTTGGCTCCGCTTCGGAATCATTGATGTAAACAACGTAAAAACATTGGGCTGAGGACCGGACCCTGAGGAACTCCACTCGTTTCCTCTAGCCAGTCAGATACTTTCCCTTTCAGAACTACACTCTCTGATTGCTGTCGATGAGAGGGTAGTATCTCAGCTTGGTATCTCTTTATACCTGCAACTTCGTGTCAACTAACCATCTGTTATGCGGCAATTAATCTGCCGATTATTTTCATTATAAACAGTAATGAGTGAGTGTTAGTTAATAGGTTATTGTCCAGAAATTTGACTAGTTCCTGAGTTAGCTTTTATCTTACGAGTAAATCGTCCGTGTCCTTGTTAAGAATCTGAAAACTTCTCTTAATCGTTGATCGTACGGACGAAGGCCTTCATCCAGGCGCCGTATGACCCCTGCGAGTTTAACGCTCCTTATGAATGTAGCATTAATAATAATAATAAAAATAATAATAATCTAATTCTATGAAATATATTAAATAATATCATAGATCTCTTTAGTTTTAGGAATTAGTGAGAGAGAAATAAGGATGAGGAGGGAAAGCAGCAAGAAAAAGGCGATGGGAAGGAAAAAGAATAGGAACAGGAAAGGTAGAGAAAAGAAGAGGATAGAAATCAGAAAAGGAAACAGTGAGAAATAACTGAAGGAGGAGGAGGAGGGGAGGACGGGGAAGAGGAGGAGGAGGAGAGAGAGGAGAGGTGGGATATTGTGATGATGAGTAGGAGGGGAAGGATGAGGAAGATAATATGAGGAACAGGAGGAGGAGGAGCAGTAACAAGAAGAGGAAAAAGATGACAGAGAAGAAGAAAAGGAGGAAGGGGAACTAAACTAAGAAGAAAAGGATGAAGGAATAGGAAGAAGAGGAAAAAGAAAAGGAGTAAGTGAGGAAGGTTGCCTGGCAGGGAGACAAGGGTAAGAAGGCAGAGAGAAAGAGCGAGCGAGAGGGAGAGAGAGAGAGAGAGAGAGAGAGAGAGAGCGAGCAAGCAAGAGAGAGAGATACATTATGTGATCAATAGCCAGTATAAGCCCCAAAGATGAGAGAGAGAGAGAGAGAGAATAGACAGTTTGACGGGATGGTCATTAAAAGAGTACTTTAGCCTCTCTCAAGGCTGTCTAGTGGTCAGTGATCAAGCTTTAAATAGCTAGCTAGAAGATCATCTAGCAAGCACTATCAAACATGGGGGTTTAGGTTACTGCTTGATGCTAGCCAGTCACTGCTCTGCTTGCGACCCCTCCTACTATCTTCCTCTCACATTCTATCTCTCTCTCTCTCTCTCTCTCTCTCTCTCTCTCTCTCTCTCTCTCTCTCTCATCTCATGATGTAATATTGATCACGTAATATATTTTCACTACCTACCCTCTTTCTTTAGCTTTGCTGCCAGGCAATTTACCTCTCTCCTCTTCTTCCTCCTCTTCTTCTTCCTCCTCTTCTTCCTCCTCCCCTCAATGGGAAGATGCGAGTTGGGCGCTTTCCAATAAATGTAAAAATGAGCTGCTTCCTCTTGATCCAACTCTTCTCTCCTTTTATCCTTATCTCCATTATCGTTCCTCACTACTCATCACTCAGAGAGAGATTACATAGAATATAACTAAGTTGATCTCTATACGTTAAATCATTCTTGTTTGTGCACGTAAACAATTGCTCCTGGACTGAGGCCCAGCAGTCTTACCACCGCTGAAGGCTGAGGCAAACTAGGTAAAAATATATATTGTTTTCAGTGTATAAATTTGAATTGTTTCTGTCTAGAGAATAAAGTGGTAATAAATATGGTGCCTATTACGGTAGTCGTTATGTCTGGCTCTGTGAGTCGTTGCTTTATTGGTTTTATTGTCAATAATATGCTTGAGTAATGAGGTTCAAAGGAGGTAAATATCTGTGGCAGGTTGTGTGGGGAGAGGTTTTGGAGGTGGGGGTGTTATTGTGGTAGTGGTGGTGGTGGTGGTAGTGCCACAGGGGCAGCAGTGAGGGTGTTGCAACAGCAACATGACTAATACATTAGTCATTGTAATAGCTTGTATTTTGATGTCCACGGTGTAGATACAGTAATGAATGTATAGCAACTGCAGCGGCAGTGCTGGTAGGTAGTAGTGGTGGTAGTACTGGTTGTAGCAGTAGTAGTAGTTGTTGCTGCAGTAGTAGTTGTAGTAGTTGCTGTAGTAGTAGTTGTACTAGTAGTAGTAGTTGTTGTCTTAGTAGTTGTAGTAGTAGTAGTAGTTATAGCAGTAGTAGAAGTAGTAGTTGTACCAGTAGTAGTAGTAGTACTGTCACAGGGAAGTACAAGAGTACTGTCACAGGGAAGTACAAGAGTACTGTCACAGGGAAGTACAAGAGTACAGTCACAGGGAAGTACAAGAGTACAGTCACAGGAAGTACAAGAGTACATGTCGTACAGGGTAAGGAGTACAAGAGTACAGTCACAGGGAAGTACAAGAGTACTGTCACAGGGAAGTACAAGAGTACAGTCACAGGGAAGTACAAGAGTACAGTCACAGGGAAGTACAAGAGTACAGTCACAGGGAAGTACAAGAGTACAGTCACAGGGAAGTACAAGAGTACTGGTCACAGGGAAGTACAAGAGTACAGTCACAGGGAAGTACAAGAGTACGTCACAGGGAAGTACAAGAGTACAGTCACAGGGAAGTACAAGAGTACAGTCACAGGGAAGTACAAGAGTACAGTCACAGGGAAGTACAAGAGTACAGTCACAGGGAAGTACAAGAGTACAGTCACAGGGAAGTACAAGAGTACAGTCACAGGAAGTACAAGAGTACAGTCAGGAAGTACAAGAGTACAGTCACAGGGAAGTACAAGAGTACAGTCACAGGGAAGTACAAGAGTACAGTCACAGGGAAGTACAAGAGTACAGTCACAGGGAAGTACAAGAGTACAGTCACAGGGAAGTACAAGAGTACTGTCACAGGGAAGTACAAGGTACAGTCCAGGGAGCAAGGTACAGTCACAGGAAGTACAAGAGTACAGTCACAGGAAGTACAAGAGTACAGTCACAGGGAAGTACAAGAGTACAGTCACAGGGAAGTACAAGAGTACAGTCACAGGGAAGTACAAGAGTACAGTCACAGGGAAGTACAAGAGTACAGTCACAGGGAAGTACAAGAGTACAGTCACAGGTAAGTACAAGAGTACAGTCACAGGGAAGTACAAGAGTACAGTCACAGGGAAGTACAAGAGTACAGTCACAGGGAAGTACAAGAGTACAGTCACAGGGAAGTACAAGAGTACAGTCACAGGGAAGTACAAGAGTACAGTCACAGGGAAGTACAAGAGTACAGTCACAGGGAAGTACAAGAGTACAGTCAAACATCATCTGTGTCTGTGACAGAGAATAAAGATAATTTTATTATTTCTCTGTTCAACAGTGTTATACGGAGTAAAGATATCTTTATTATGTGTCTAGCACATAATGCTTTAACTGTCTTCTCTGTCCAGTACTGTCACCCAGGATAAAGTCAGCTTTACTGTCTGTCTGTCCAGTACTGTCACCCAGGATAAAGTCAGCTTTACTGTCTGTCTGTCCAGTACTGTCACCATAACAGTTATTCTCTGTCATACGTAAGGATAAAGTCTTTACTGTCTGCTGTCAGACTCATAAGCCTTTACTGTCTTCGTCCAGTACTGTCACCAGGAAAAGTCGCTTACTGTCGTCTGTCAGTACTGTCACCCAGGATAAAGTCAGCTTTACTGTCTGTCTGTCCAGTACTGTCACCCAGGATAAAGTCAGCTTTACTGTCTGCCAGACTCTGCCACGAATTCTACTCTAAACAAAAGACACTACCATCACTGGGGACATTACTACTACTACTACTACTACTACTACTACTACTACTACTACTACTACTACTACTACTACTACTACTACCCTACCTCATTTCCCCTATTCACTGTGTCGTTGCTACAAGTGATAAACACTTACTGGCAATCTAGAACAGTTGATCAAGGACAGGTAAACAAACCCAGCTAAGCAAGGACAAACCCACGAACGAGAACAGCTAATCTAGAACAGGTCAGTCGGCCAACAAACTTAATCACCCTAGATGCATGTCACGCGTTGTATCAAAAACTAGAAAAAACCCACACACACACACACACACGACCGTGTTTAGCTTGTACATCGTTTTGTTGTTGTTTTTATAGCGGTTTTTGTCCTCGTTTTCTCGACTCAAAGTAACTCGAGACTCTCTCAAAGTTAAAGCAACACCAAACACTTTCAAAGTTATACAAAAAAAAAAATAACTGTGACCCTCTTCCCCAGTGATCGACTTATCTATCTACTCTCTCGACACTGTTTATTCTTGCTGGTGATGAGCTCTTGATCTGGGGAAGTGGGGGTACTCTTCCCCTTCCTGGGATCAAACCTGACTACCTCGAATTATATAGGAGCAGCGTAGCCCTATAATAATAATAATAATAATAATAATAATCCAATAATAATAATAATACCAATAATAATAATAATAATAATCAATGCATTAACATTATTTATTGAAGTTTTGCATACACACGATTTAGACCGAAACGCTGGCGACGTTTCAGGCCAAAACGTAACAACTTTTGATTCTGTAATTTTGAGAATGTTATTAGTAAGACAGTACTCGGGTTGAGGACTGACTTAAGCTTTTTCATGTCTTATCTCACACTCCCTAATTTCTAATATCACACTTGTCATGTCTAATCTCACACTTGTCATGCCTAATCTCACAGTTGTCATGTCTAATCTCACACTTGTCATGCCTAATCTCACACTTGTCATGCCTAATCTCACACTTGTCATGCCTAATCTCACACTTGTCATGCCTAATCTCACACTTGTCATGCCTAATCTCACACTATGTCATGCTATCAGTAGTGTAGTAGTAATCAGCAGCAGTAGTTAGTAGCTAAACAGTCAGCAGTCAGTCGGTAGTAGCAACAGTAGTAGTAGTAGTAGCAACAGTAGTAGCAGCAGTAACAACCACCATCTCCACCACAACAACCACCATCTCCACCACAACAACCACCACCTCCACCACAACAACCACCTCCCCCACAACAACCACCTCAAAACCCCCATCCACCACAACCACCATCTCCACCACAACAACCACCACCTCCCCCACAACAACCACCATCTCCACCACAACAACCACCACCTCCACCACCACAACCACCACCTCCACCACAACAACTACCACCTCCACCACCACCACCACCACCACCACCACCACCACCACCACCACCACCACCACCACCACCACCACCGTGTTCAGCAACCTCTACAGTAACAATATCGTAAAGTATAGTAAAGAGTCTCATTTCCTTGAGAACTGGAGAGTAGCGAGTTGAGGATGGCCAAGAGAGAGAGAGGGGGGAGGAAGGGCTTGGTTTGTTATTGGGGTTTGAAGCCTATCGACTACACGATCGCTATTAAAGCTGCGTGTCACTTGTTCATTATATATATATATATATATATATATATATATATATATATATATATATATATATATATATATATATATATATATAACTAATCTAACCAAACATAACTTAGCCTAACCTAACGTAACTTAACATAATTGACGTGAATCCAGAAACTGACTAAAAATAGCATGCGAGAAATGGACTTAAAATTTACGAGGCCGCTCTCCTATATCTAGCTCCTGGCCGATCGTAGAGTGAGATTGCACCATCGACATATACATAGACTCTTGCAAGTTGCACAATACATCAACATGCCGGTGTTCGCTCTTGTAGAGGGAGCATCAGGCTAGAGAGGTCGCCCACTCTGAGCCTGATATAACCTCAGGTCACGAGAGACCACAGAGTCCTTCATCTATATATAGGCGTCACGCAGGTGAGGGTGGTTGTCCCTCTCCTGCAACTTACACTCAAAACATATTTATTGTTTTGAAATATTTGCCGCAGAAAGGATTACCAGAGTTATTAAAAAACTATCTATCTATATATATATATATATATATATATATATATATATATATATATATATATATATATATATATATATATATATATGTGTGTGTGTGTGTGTGTACTCACCTAGTTGTACTCACCTAGTTGTGGTTGCAGGGGTCGAGTCATAGCTCCTGGCCCATCATCTTCACTGGCCGCTACTGGGTCACTCTCCCTGCGCCATGAGCTTTATCATACCTCTTCTTAAAGCTATGTATGGAACCTGCCTCAACTACATCGCTTCCCAAACTATTCCACTTCCCGACCACTCTGTGACTGAAGAAATACTTCCTAACATCCCTGTGATTCATCTGAGTCTTCAACTTCCAACTGTGTCCCCTTGTTGCTGTGTCTCATCTCTGGAACATTCTGTCTTTGTCCACCTTCTCAATTCCTCTCAGAAACTTATATGTCGTTATCATGTCTTCCCTAACCCTCCTGTCCTCTAGTGTCGTTAGGCCGATTTTCCTTAACCTTTCTTCGTAGGACAATTCCCTTAGCTCTGGGACTAGTCTTGTTGCAAACCTTTGCACTTTCTCTAATTTCTTGACGTGCTTGACCAGGTGTGGGTTTCAAACTGGTGCTGCATACTCCAGTATGGGCCTGACGTATATGGTGTACAGAGTCTTGAACGATTCCTTAGTGAGGTATTGGAACGTTATTCTTAGGTTTGCCAGCCGCCCGTATGCTGCAGCAGTTATCTGATTGATGTGTGCCTCAGGAGATGTGCTCGGTATTATACTCACCCCAAGATCTTTTTCCTTGAGTGAGGTTTGCAGTCTTTGGCCACCTAGACTATACTCTGTCTGCGGTCTTCTTTCCCCTTCCCCGATCTTCATGACTTTACATTTGGCAGGGTTAAATTCAAGGAGCCAGTTACTGGACCAGGATTGTAGCCTGTCCAGGTCTCTTTGTAGTCCTGCCTGATCCTCGACTGATTTAATTCTTCTCATTAACTTCACATCATCTGCAAACAGGGACACTTCTGAGTCTATCCCTTCCGTTATGTCATTCACATATACCAAAAACAGTACAGGTCCTAGGACTGACCCTTGTGGATCCCCACTCGTCACAGGTGCCCACTCTGACACCTCGTCACGTACCATGACTCGTTGTTGCCTCCCTGTCAGATATTCTCTGATCCATTGCAGTGTATGTGTGTGTGTGTGTGTGTGGATGTGTGTTAGTTACCATTTTGTCCTAGGCACATTTCGATTAGACACTAGGCCTGTTGTATGTATGTGTGTGTGTGTGTGTGTGTGTGTGTGTGTGTGTGTGTGTGTGTGTGTGTGTGTAGGGAATCTTAAATATATCAAGATTAAAATTTTCCAAGTGTTTGGAGTCTCAACATTAAATTGCTTGATAAACAGCAAATTTCGTAACAGAAGAAATAGAATCTACTTAAAAAAAAAATGCATAAACGTACAAAACAAATTAAAGTTAACTTAAACCAGCCGAAAGAATCATAAAACGAACAAAAAAAACATGAGACGGGTATGTGAATGTGTATGGTTGGTTGCGAGTTGGACCTGCCTAGGGTGTTCATACACTGACGACAGCAACGAAATGATCGAAATCCTGAAAAAGTAACAATGTGAATCAGTGTTCACTCAGAGACAACCAGAGAGTCGAAGATCGTAATACGTTTTTTTCTCTCTAAATTCAGTCCGACTCACAGATTTTATATCTGACATTAACATAAATACTTCAGAATTCGGAAGGGTAATGAAGAATATGTGGAGAGAGGAAGCACCTGGGCCAGACTCCTGGAATGCTGTGTTTACATAGAAATGGAGAGTGCTGTTAGATGAAGCACTAAAAGGAACAACACACAAATAACCCTCACTACTTCTCTTCCTATCTTTATCCTGTCCCTCCTCGCCTATATAGTATATATATATACTGGCTCCTTCAATCTCGTGTATTAGTGTGACTTTGTAAATGGTCCAGGTCGGACCGAAGCGTCGTCGTGAGCTCCTCTCTCCTACCTGTGGGTTATTTGTGTATTTTTCCATTAGATGACTATATACGACCTGATCCACGGTACTGATGATGAGTCTAGTGACTTAACCAGGTCAGTGGTGTCTTATGCACCCATGGAAACACGGAAAGATTGTGTACCTGGCAGGTCAGTGTTCCATCAAACCATTACTATCTATCAACATTTGTTTGAGTTTCCTGTTGAAAATATTTTTATTTCGAGAAGGATCTAAGTCATAGATATATACATGCATTAAAGTCAACATGATTTTGTCTTGTCTAATATGACAACAGTGTTGAATTTATACCCTTAATTATCTTGGTAAATCTCTCGATATCGTTCAGTAGGGAACCACGAACCATATTTTCTAGTGTGTTAATATCATCAGCAGGTAGGCCGTTTTATTTCTCCAAATTTGCAAAATATTTTGCCAATTTATAAGAGGCAGAGTTAGTACTGGAGGCAGAGTTAGTACTGGAGGCAGAGTTAGTACTGGAGGCAGAGTTAGTACTGGAGGGTGGAAGACTTTCACCGAAGCGTAGGGCACATGTGGTATTCAGGTCAAGCTGCTTATCTTGCATTTTTGTCACAAAATCTGAATTCGGTTGCCTCTTACAGTTGCTTTTACTAATGAGAGGTTTCAGCTTACATTGCAACACACGGTTCTGTTTCCTACGTGTAATCTCCGCTTCATAGTGATAGCTTTACAGGGGTTGGGCAAATAGCTTTACATGGATTGGACAAATAGCTTTACAGGGGTTGGATAAAATACATAAACACCTGCTGATTGAACTGTTGAACTGTCGAATGACTGAATAATCAATTTAAATATGTTACACGTCCCTATTTGCGCTGTCTTCCACCACGATAATGCCCCACTTCACACCGCTAGAGTTGTTCAGAATTGCTATGAAGAACAAGAAAGTGAAGTGGAACACAATCGCCGGACCTAAATATTATCGAGCATCTGTAGGGGTCAGTTGGACCAGCAAGTCAAGAACCGATTTCCTGCACCGTCCTCTTCAGAAGAGTTACATCAGGTTTTGATAAATTAGACACATATGCAACACTTGGGTATCTTTATTGAGGAAACATCTTGGGATCTTAAAACAGGAAATTCTTCACTTGTCTAACCCTGATGAAGCCACTGTGTGGCGAAGCGTTTCCTCAATAAAGATACCCAAGTATTGCATATGTGTCTAATTTATCAACTTGTCGGTTCTCTGAGCCATTTACATCAGGTTTTGCTAGAGGAATGACTCAAAATTCCCCTGGATATTGTTCAAATGATATAAGAACCAATTCCTCGACGAATTGACGCTGTTTTAGTTGCAAATGGAGGACCAACTCCATATTAGAAATAAAAAAATGTTATAGAATAAGGTGGACATGTTATTTTGTCCAATCCCTCTATGCTCACCTCCCCTCATACACGTGACTACTTCCTTCTTTCCTAGTATCTAAATTTGAGTGATCTTAAGGAACAGAACACTACGACCATCATCCGAGGCATGTATCACTGCTGGCCAGCTGGTTGTGGGACAACAAAACATTACGACCATCATCCGAGGCATGTATCACTGCTGGCCAGCTGGTTGTGGGACAACAGAACACTACGACCATCATCCGAGGCATGTATCACTGCTGGCCAGCTGGTTGTGGGACAACAAAACACTACGACCATCATCCGAGGCATGTATCACTGCTGGCCAGCTGGTTGTGGGACAACAAAACACTACGACCATCATCCGTGGCATGTATCACTGCTAGCCAGCTGGTTGTGGGACAACAGAATACTACGACCATCATCCGAGGCATGTATCACTGCTGGCCAGCTGGTTGTGGGACAACAAAACACTACGACCATCATCCGAGGCATGTATCACTGCTGGCCAGCTGGTTGTGGGACAACAAAACACTACGACCATCATCCGAGGCATGTATCACTGCTGGCCAGCTGGTTGTGGGACAACAAAACACTACGACCATCATCTGAGGCATGTATCACTGCTGGCCAGCTGATTGTGGGACAACAGAACACTACGGCCATCATCCGAGGCATGTATCACTGCTGGCCAGCTGGTTGTGGGACAACAGAACACTACGACCATCATCCGAGGCATCTATCACTGCTGGCCAGCTGGTTGTGGGACAACAGAACACTACGGCCATCATCCGAGGCATGTATCACTGCTGGCCAGCTGGTTGTGGGACAACAGAACACTACGACCATCATCCGAGGCATGTATCACTGCTGGCCAGCTGGTTGTGGGACAACAAAACACTACGGCCATCATCCGAGGCATGTATCACTGCTGGCCAGCTGGTTGTGGGACAACAGAACACTACGGTCATCATCCGAGGCATGTATCACTGCTGGCCAGCTGGTTGTGGGACAACAGAACACTACGGCCATCATCCGAGGCATGTATCACTGCTGGCCAGCTGGTTGTGGGACAACAGAATACTACGACCATCATCCGAGGCATGTATCACTGCTGGCCAGCTGGTTGTGGGACAACAGAACACTACGACCATCATCCGAGGCATGTATCACTGCTGGCCAGCTGGTTGTGGGACAACAGAATACTACGACCATCATCCGAGGCATGTATCACTGCTGGCCAGCTGGTTGTGGGACAACAAACACTACGACCATCATCCGAGGCATGTATCACTGCTGGCCAGCTGGTTGTGGGACAACATAACACTACGACCATCATCCGAGGCATGTATCACTGCTGGCCAGCTGGTTGTGGGACAACAAAACACTACGACCATCATCCGAGGCATGTATCACTGCTGGCCAGCTGGTTGTGGGACAACAAACACTACGCCATCATCCGAGGCATGTATCACTGCTGGCTAGCTGGTTGTGGGACAACAGAACACTACGGCCATCATCCGAGGCATGTATCACTGCTGGCCAGCTGGTTGTGGGACAACAGAACACTACGGCCATCATCCGAGGCATGTATCACTGCTGGCCAGCTGGTTGTGGGACAACAGAATACTACGACCATCATCCGAGGCATGTATCACTGCTGGCCAGCTGGTTGTGGGACAACAAACACTACGGCCATCATCCGAGGCATGTATCACTGCTGGCAGCTGGTTGTGGGACAACAGAACACTACGACCATCATCCGAGGCATGTATCACTGCTGGCCAGCTGGTTGTGGGACAACAGAACACTACGGCCATCATCCGAAGCATGTATCACTGCTGGCCAGCTGGTTGTGGGACAACAAAACACTACGGCCATCATCCGAGGCATGTATCACTGCTGGCAGCTGGTTGTGGGACAACAGAATACTACGACCATCATCCGAGGCATGTATCACTGCTGGCCAGCTGGTTGTGGGACAACAGAATACTACGACCATCATCCGAGGCATGTATCACTGCTGGCCAGCTGGTTGTGGGACAACAAAACACTACGGCCATCATCCGAGGCATGTATCACTGCTGGCCAGCTGGTTGTGGGACAACAAAACACTACGGCCATCATCCGAGGCATGTATCACTGCTGGCCAGCTGGTTGTGGGACAACAAAACACTACGGCCATCATCCGAGGCATGTATCACTGCTGACCAGCTGGTTGTGGGACAACAGAATACTACGACCATCATCCGAGGCATGTATCACTGCTGGCCAGCTGGTTGTGGGACAACCACGGTAGCATTGAAGATTGCATATGTGTCTAGTTTATAATATTCTGTTAGTAGGATGGAATGTGAAGGACTTGCCTAGTATGGGCCAGTAGGCCTGCTGCAGTGTTCCTCCTTTCTTATGTTCTTATGTTCTTAACGTTCACTCCTGGAAATTTAAAGAACTTTCAACAGACACCGTATGCATCGTCCAATCAATTGTGGAAACATTTATTCCTGTTTATATTGTTACCTTTTCCATTGAGTGAAATTTCAGTACGTATTGACAGGAATGTTGGGACGCATTAACAAACTTGTCCTCGTATTTCTGTGTTTTTTTCTCGCTTTCTCACTTCTTGTTTCCATGTTTACTATTTCTCTGCGAGATTGTCTTCTTCTTAATGTCTTCTTTATGTTTATAAGACAGTTTTAAAATATTGCCTTAAGTTCTACACATGCGTACTCATTTTTTCCCATGAGGTCACCTGCCATTAATAAAATGGTTGATAAAAGTGCAAGCAGTGATGTGGAGAAACAACTTGACGTTATCAACTTAAGCGAAACGTCACTCAGCATAACAGTGAACCAAAACAAACAAGGGTGAGGACGCTAACACAGTCATCAGGAGAAGAAACCTCTCAGTAAACTGTACGTATCGTGAAGCAGAAGACGTGTTAATGAGGACCCAAGAGTTAGACCTTGTCAGAACATACAGTATGCGGCAGACAGTGAGTCAAATTTGTGTCTCCGTTGTTGCAAGACACCCGAGGGCGCAGTCACTGACCTAAACTACCCACTGGTAGTGACTCGAAGTGAACTTAACTATGGAGTCAGATATGAATCAGCTGCCCTAACCAGCTGATTGTGCAAGATGGTGGCTCAGTTGGCTGCCATGTATGGTCGCCATTACTCTGACACTGTGACCAGTATCAGTGAATCAAGCAGCCGTAGCTTGCTACGCCTTCACGAGTGTAGAAGTTAGTTACTGACGAACAAAGAGGCATATTACTGTGACTGGAGCAATACACAACCCGCACCTAGGAAAGAGGAGCTCATGACGACGCTTCGGTCCGGCGTTGACCATTTACAAGTTACACTAACACACGAAGGTGAGGGAGCCAGTTTATATAGGAGAGGGGGACAGGGACGGGACATCGATAGGAACAAAGAAGTAGAGAAGAAATGGTAGAGGTAATGCTGGTAGTGGACGTAGTAGTGGTAGTAGTAAGAGGAGCAGTGGTAGACAGGTTACGTGTGTAGTTATGCACTCAGAGGCTCCTCTAATAACCAACACTGTGTTTACAGAAGCATACAAATATCATATTTGTTGCTTAAATCTTCCTGAGCATATTAATACCTGCATGCGTTATACACCAGTTTATACCAAACACAATCTTAAATATGATCATTTTTATCCTAAAAAAGGTAAGTGTGTCCTGACTCGGGGCTCAGTCATATGATGACTCGACTCTGGAGCTTTTGCTAAACTGACTATAGAAGTAAGAATCAAGAGCATCCGAGAGGAACAAGGGCAGAGCAGTTGCAACAGCAATACTCCTCAACAATGCAACACTAGACAACGCTGAACACTTCCTTCACACACATATTACCAATTTACTTTTAAAAAGCTGACCTCGATGCTGCTGGAGAATTAGTCAATAAATTAGAGCTACTCTTCCCTTCCTTGCATCAAAGCCTATTAAATTTCCATTTTGACAGGTATTGTATAACCTCTTATAACAATAATAATAATAATAATAACAGTAATAATAATAATAATAATAACAGTAATAATAATAATAATAATAATAACAGTAATAATAATAATAGTAAAATAATAATTATAATAATAATAATAATAGTAACAACAACAGCAATAATAATAATAACAATAATAATAATAATGTAGTAACGTATATCCCAGCAGGAAATTAAGCTCAAGAGGCAATATAAGACAAACCCTCCAGTGTACCTGTGTTTCTCAGATACTATGATGGACAGTAAATTGTCAGAGATGGTTTGCTAACAAAAACACAAAACAACAACTTCAGTTAATGGGAATTGTATTTGTGTTTTGGTATGTCGAAGGGGTGTCGTTAGCGCAGCGGTTGTGCAAGAGAGAGCTTCAAGGCTGCTGGCGTCTATATATGGTGCTTACCAAGGTGGTACTGTACTCCAGCCATACCTCATTATTCCTCGCACTGATGATGGCAGCGAAATTCTGAACAGGAAAGTTTAATGTTCAAGATATAGTAGCAGGAACTTGTGTAAGCTGTGCTGAGGGCGTGGTTAGGAGGGCTACTGTTCCGTGTGTTAGGGGGCTACTGTTCCGTGTGTTAGGGGGCTACTGTTCCGTGTGTTAGGGGGCTACTGTTCCGTGTGTTAGGGGGCTACTGTTCCGTGTGTTAGGGGGCTACTGTTCCGTGTGTTAGGGGGCTACTGTTTCGTGTGTTAGGGGGCTACTGTTCCGTGTGTTAGGAGGGCTACTGTTCCGTGTGTTAGGGGGCTACTGTTCCGTGTGTTAGGAGGGCTACTGTTCCGTGTGTTAGGAGGGCTACTGTTCCGTGTGTTAGGGGGCTACTGTTCCGTGTGTTAGGGGCTACTGTTCCGTGTGTTAGGGGGCTACTGTTCCGTGTGTTAGGGGGCTACTGTTTCGTGTGTTAGGGGCTACTGTTCCGTGTGTTAGGGCTACTGTTCCGTGTGTTAGGGCTACTGTTCCGTGTGTTAGGGCTACTGTTCCGTGTGTTAGGGCTACTGTTCCGTGTGTTAGGGCTACTGTTCCGTGTGTTAGGGGCTACTGTTCCGTGTGTTAGGGCTACTGTTTCCGTGTGTTAGGGGCTACTGTTCCGTGTGTTAGGGGCTACTGTTCCGTGTGTTAGGGGTACTGTTCCGTGTGTTAGGGGCTACTGTTCCGTGTGTTAGGGGTACTGTTCCGTGTGTTAGGGGCTACTGTTCCGTGTGTTAGGGCTACTGTTCCGTGTGTTAGGGCTACTGTTCCGTGTGTTAGGGGCTACTGTTCCGTGTGTTAGGGGCTACTGTTCCGTGTGTTAGGGCTACTGTTCCGTGTGTTAGGGGCTACTGTTCCGTGTGTTAGGGGGCTACTGTTTCGTGTGTTAGGGGGCTACTGTTCCGTGTGTTAGGGGGCTACTGTTCCGTGTGTTAGGGGGCTACTGTTCCGTGTGTTACTGCTTGTTGCATTGTGTTACTCCTTGTTTCATTGTGTTACTCCTTGTTTCATTGTGTTACTCCTTGTTTCATTGTGTTACTCCTTGTTTCATTGTGTTACTGCTTGTTTCATTGTGTTACTGCTTGTTTCATTGTGTTACTCCTTGTTTCATTGTGTTACTCCTTGTTTCATTGTGATACGCCTTCTTTCATTGTGTTACGCCTTCTTTCATTGTGTTACTGCTTCTTTCATTGTGTTACTGCTTGTTTCATTGTGTTATTCCTTGTTTCATTGTGTTACTGCTTGTTTCATTGTGTTACTGCTTGTTTCATTGTGTTACTGCTTGTTTCATTGTGTTACTGCTTGTTTCACTGTGTTACTGCTTGTTTCACTGTGTTACTCCTTGTTTTGTTTCTTATACAGTATGTTACTTATAAAAAAATATAATTCCCAGCAGTGTTATATATGCACATATAATTCCCAGCAGAATTATACATCATCATTACATTGAGAATAATTCATCGTTCTGCAGCGTTGGTTTTCGCACGCGTCAGTTTCTGTACGGTCTTGGTAATCATAGTTTTTGCTTAGGTTGAATTAGGTCAATCAATTACGACGTGTATTGAACCACAAACAAAAATAAAAGCTAAAACAAAATCGGCGCTACACGTCTGGCAGCGTGTTGTGTTGGTAAACCCTGGCAACGTTAAAATTTTCACGCCTAGCATGCGTGTTGTAAGGTCGGTTACCGTGTGTCCTACACGGTGGGTAAATTGTATCCCTGGGTAAGGACATTTGTCTAACAAATTATTATTATTAGTTGTGCTAGTAGTACTTACAGCAGCAGCAGCAGTAGTAGTAATGGTGGTAGTAATAACAGCAGTAGTAGTAGTAGCAGTAGTAGTAGTAGCAGTAGTAGTAGTATCAGCAGTAGTAATAGTAGTAGCAGTAGTAGTAATGGTGGTAGTAATAGCAGCAGTAGTAGTAGTAGCAGTAGTAGTAGTAGTAGCAGTAGTAGTAGTAGCAGTAGTAGTAGTAGTAGTAGCAGTAGTAGTAGTAGCAGCAGTAGTAATAGTAGTAGCAGTAGTAGTAATGGTGGTAGTAATAGCAACAGTAGTAGTAGTAGCAGTAGTAGTGGTAGTAGCAGTAGTAGCAGTATCAGTAGTAGTAGTAGCAGTAGTAGTAGTAGCAGTAGTAGTAGTAGCAGCAGTAGTAGTAGTAATGGTGGTAGTAATAGCAGCAGTAGTAGTAGTAGCAGTAGTAGTAGTAGCAGTAGTAGTAGTAGCAGCAGTAGTAATAGTAGTAGCAGTAGTAGTAGTAATGGTGGTAGTAATAGCAGCAGCAGTAGTAGTAACAGTAGTAATAGTAGCAGCAGTAGTAGTAGCAGTAGTATTAGTAATGGTGGTAGTAATAGCAGCAGTAGTAATAGTAGTAGCACCAGTAGTAATAGTAGTAGCAGTAGTAATAGTGGTAGTAATAGCAGCAGTAGTAGTAGTAGTAGTAGTAGCAGTAGTTGTAGTAGTAGTAAAAGTAGTCTTTGTTTGGTCTCTGTAATTGCTATTACACCTGGGTGATATTCTTCTACTCTGTCTTTAAATCCGGTGATTTTTTCATTTGTGATTCCTGTACGTGTGTGTGTGTGTAGTTTTTTGCGTTCCGCCATGTCCGTTAAATAAGCAATATTTTTAATATATATGCTTGGTTAACAACACATGCAAAATATTTGTTTTGCAATGGTATTGATGGCACACAGATGGAAGAACCTCACAATATTGATGACAAAGAACACTGATATGTTGATGACCATGACACAAGTGCAACAATGACATGACCCAGCACACCTCAGCAACAATGACATGACCCAGCACACCTCAGCAACAATAACATGACCCAGCACACCTCAGCAACAATAACATGACCCAGCACACCTCAGCAACATTGACATGACCCCAGCGATGCACTTGTATTTAATTTCTTAAGCCAATAAAGTCAATGTGACATGTTTCCATTAGGGCTTCTGATAGTTTCACGAACCTTAATGGTTCTTAAAACTATCAAGACCCTTAATGGTTCTTGATAATTTAAAGAGCATTGATGGTTCTTGATAGTTTTAAGAGTATTGGTGGTTATTGTTAGTTTTAAGAGTATTGATGTTTAAGAGTATTAATGGTTCTTGATAATTCTAAGAGAATTGACGGATCCTGATAGTTTTAAGAACCTCTTAGCTTGGCCACAATCACCATTATTATTATTATTATCATCATCATCATCATGGGGAGCGCTAATCCCGTAGGGATTATACAGCGCCTGAGGGGGGGATGGAAGGTATTCAGGCTTAATTCAGGGAATTGGAGCACATATCCAATTCCTTAGATCAAGAGCCCCTCACCAGCATCAAGGAACCTCCCTTGAGGGATCGTGGAGAAAAAAAAATATTGAACATAAGAACATAAGAACATAAGAAAGGAGGAACACTGCAGCAGGCCTGTTGGCCCATTCTAGGCAGGTCCTTCACATTCCATCCCACTAACAGAATATTTGTTCAACCTAATTTTCAATGCTATCCAAGAAATAAGCTTTGATAATATTATTTACTCATGTGCAATTCCCACTCAAATCCAACCCCTTTCACTCATGAATTTATCCAACCTAAATTTAAAACTACCCAAGGTCCTTGCTTCAATAACCCTACTAGGCAGATTGTTCCACTCATCAACTACCCTATTTCCAAACCAATACTTTCCTATATCCTTTCTAAATCTAAACTTATCTAACTTGAATCCATTATTGCGGGTTCTCTCTTGGAGAGATACCCTCAAGACCTTATTTATATCCCCTTTGTTAATACCCATTTTCCACTTGTATACCTCGATCATGTCTCCCCTCATTCTACGTCTTACAAGTGAATGTAATTTAAGGGTCTTCAATCTTTCTTCGTAAGGAAGATTTCTAATGCTATGTATTAATTTAGTCATTCTACGCTGAATGTTTTCTAACGAATTTATGTCCATTCTGTAATATGGAGACCAGAACTGAGCTGCGTAATCTAGGTGAGGCCTTACTAATGATGTATAAAGCTGTAATATAACCTCTGGACTTCTGTTGCTAACACTTCTTGATATAAATCCCAGTAATCTATTTGCCTTATTACGTACGCTTAGGCATTGCTGTCTTGGTTTAAGGTTGCTGCTTACCATCACCCCCAAGTCCTTCTCGCAATCTGTATGGCTAAGTTCTACGTTATTTAACTTATAAGTGCTTGGGTTATGGACACTCCCGAGCTTTAGAACTTTGCATTTATCTACATTGAACTGCATCTGCCATTTTTCTGACCAGGAATTGAGTTTGTCTAAATCCTCCTGTAGTTCACTGACATCTACGTCTGAATCGATTATCCTACCTATCTTCGTGTCATCAGCGAATTTGCTCATATCACTAGAAATTCCCTCGTCAAGGTCATTTATATATATTATAAACAACAACGGGCCCAAAACCGATCCCTGAGGAACGCCACTTGTTACAGATCCCCACTCCGATTTAACCCCATTTATGCACACCCTCTGCTTCCTATTGGTGAGCCATGACTCGATCCATGACAACACTTTTCCCCCAATGCCATGAGCAGCCGAAGATGTTTCTTGTTCCGTGCGGATTTAGTGACCCGTTAGAGATGTGTAATGCGGTGATTTTAGGGTGGGAGAGATGTGGGTTAATGGGGTGGGTTGGAGGTGTATGGTGGGGGTGTGAGGGAGGTTTGGGGGAGTGGGTAGCTAACGGGGGCACTGGTATTGAGGTTGTGGGCAGTTTGTTGTGATGGGGTGTTGAAGGTTTGTTGTGTGGGGGTGGTGGTAGGGGTTGTGTGGGGTAAGATGGGGGTTGTGTGGTGTGAGGTGCGAGTTTAAGAACATAAAAAAATGGAGGAACACTGCAGGAGACCTACTGGTCCATACTAGGCAAGTTCTTCTCAAACACACTAACAAAAACAGTGTGGATGTTGCTAGTGTGATAAATACATAAGTGAGAGGGGTTGAATTTGAGTGGGACTTGAACATGAGTAAATAGAATTATTAAAGCTTATTACTTGGGAAGCGTTTATTCTGTTAGTGGGTTGGATTTGTGGAGGACCTGCCTAGTATGGGCCAACAGACCTACTGCAGTGTTCCTCCTTTCTTAAGTTCTTATGTATGTTTGATGGATCAAGATGGTATACATGGTGTGTGTGTGTGTGTGTCCTATACAAACATTGACCTGGTGGCCTCCTCATCATAGGGCCTGTTAATCCAGTAATCAATTAAGGTAGTTAACGGTATGAAGGTAATAAAAATAATAATAATTGAAAACAGTAGAAATAACGGTAAAACAAATTAAGTGTTCGTGTTAGTTATAATCACTAGTGTCATCTTTCATACAACGATCTTAGGAAAGGTAGTAAGGCGTGTTGGGGAGGAGGAAGAGGAGCGGATGTGAGGGAAGAGGGGAAGGAGAGGAAGAGAAGAGTGTTATCATATCATTATATATTTTATCTTCCATCTCCCCCGTACAGTGGCATACTTCCTCGTGCAGTGGTATACCTCTCGTACAGTGGTATACCTTCTCTTATAATGGTATAACCACCTCTTACAGTGGTATGATTGAGACACTTATGCAACGTATGGTAATCTTTATTAAGGAAACGTTTCGTCACACAGTGGCTTCATAAGTCCAATACCTTTCTGCTTTGTATTGGACAGATCTGTTTGTGACTTGATAAAGCCCACTACGCGGGCGAAACGTTGTCAATAAAGGATCACATTAAACTGCTTATGTGTTTATATTTCCACAATTGTTATGGATTCCATCACACTGGATTACTCCTTCGTGATAAAGTTAATATGTTAGCTAAAATAGTATCCTGAAGGAAAAGGTAGAATATAACTTTGGTATATCTGGGTCTAGCATTAAAAATAATATTAGGAGAGAAGTAAATAATGAAATTGATTGTTATAGGAATGCAGTTAGAAGCCTGAGTTGCAACTTGCAATGTAAACAAACTGACTGATGTTGTAGTAGCCAGGTTTAGGCTTGACTACAAGTACTTCTGGCAGTTTGCCAGACACATAGATGATGATCAAGCCAAATACAAAGTACGTGGGCAGGCCTATGGGCACTATCTTGAACACTCTGTGCTTCATTGTCCACGTATTGAAGAATATAGAGATAGACAGTATAATATCCTATGTGATGTGTCAAGATATTTTATTTATTTATGAAAATAAATCAACTGTAGATGTAACCTCAGATGTGTTGTTGTTAACCCTTTTGGGGCCTAATTCCTAGGCCTCTTGCGTATGCATATGCTCCTGTGCACAGGATGAATATGGGGTACACAGTAAACTAGCCACTTCGCTGGCAAATTCTAAAATTCCCTCCTCTCACTTTCAACTCCTTCATGCTCTAATTATCGGCAGTAAAATGCGTGTGTAAAATATATATATCGGTATTGAAAAGATTGCAAGTAAGGCTTACTGAACTGGAAGATGTTGCACCTCTTATGTTTGTGTACCTCGTGTACTACACACTCCTTGTGTACCCACTTGTACTACACACTCCTTGTGTACCCACTTGTACTACACACTCCTTGTGTACCCACTTGTACTACACACTCCTTGTGTACCCACTTGTACTACACACTCCTTGTGTACCCACTTGTACTACACACTCCTCGTGTACTCACATGTACTACACACTCCTCGTGTACTCACATGTACTACACTCCTCGTGTACTCACATGTACTACACACTCCTCGTGTACTCACATGTTCTACAGACTCCTCGTGTACTCACATGTACTACACACTCCTCGTGTACTCACATGTACTACACACTCCTCGTGTACTCACATGTACTACACACTCCTCGTGTACTCACATGTACTACACACTTCGTGTACTCACATGTACTACACACTCCTCGTGTACTCACATGTACTACACACTCCTCGTGTACTCACATGTACTACACACTCCTCGTGTACTCACATGTACTACACACTCCTCGTGTACTCACATGTACTACACACTCCTCGTGTACTCACATGTTCTACAGACTCCTCGTGTACTCACATGTACTACACACTCCTCGTGTACTCACATGTACTACACACTCCTCGTGTACTCACATGTACTACACACTCCTCGTGTACTCACATGTACTACACACTCTCGTGTACTCACATGTACTACACACTTCGTGTACTCACATGTACTACACACTCCTCGTGTACTCACATGTACTACACATCCTCGTGTACTCACATGTACTACACACTCCTCGTGTACTCACATGTACTACACACTCCTCGTGTACTCACATGTACTACAGACTCCTCGTGTACTCACATGTACTACACACTCCTCGTGTACTCACATGTACTACACACTCCTCGTGTACTCACATGTACTACACACTCCTCGTGTACTCACATGTACTACACACTCCTCGTGTACTCACATGTACTACACACTTCGTGTACTCACATGTACTACACACTCCTCGTGTACTCACATGTACTACACACTCCTCGTGTACTCACATGTACTACACACTCCTCGTGTACTCACATGTACTACACACTCCTCGTGTACTCACATGTACTACACACTTCGTGTACTCACATGTACTACACACTCCTCGTGTACTCACATGTACTACACACTCCTCGTGTACTCACATGTACTACACACTCCTCGTGTACTCACATGTACTACACACTCCTCGTGTACTCACATGTACAACACACTTCGTGTACTCACCTGTACCACACATCACTGTCAACTTGAGGGGAAAAAGGTCACTAAAGATAACATTTTTTCTATTTACTCTAAAATAAAGGGATTGATAAGTCTGCCTCTGATAACACATTAAGTAAAATTTACACTTTTTTTTCTGCAATTTAACCCACCATTTTAAAAGTACTGAATTATATTTGCAAATACATCAAACAGCAATTTGTTCCAGTATTCTGTGACTTTGTATGCGAACAAATATTTTTTGTTACGTTTGCATTGCATGTTTTGCCACAGAGTTTCACAGTTTAGAGAACCCAACTTCGTGTATTCACCTGTATGTGGTTGAAGGGGGTCAAGTCGTGGCTCCTGGCCCCGTCTCTCAACTTGTTAACGAGTTGCTGTACACTTGGCATAGCTCTACTTTTCTATTATATGGTTGCAAGGATGTCGACTTTATTTTTTTTCGCTAAAATACGTAAATCAAATACATACGTAAATCAGACTGCTGCTACATTTGCATTTAATGGGAGAAAGTAAGCCAAAACATATTGAATTTCAAGTGGTAAACATCCATTGGTCCTTTAAGAACCGGATATGTTCTTGGTCCTAACGAAACAGAGATGATCAGTTATGAGTAATTAAAATCTACCAGTGTGGCTTGACAGTAAAGAGGTAATTTGTTAGTGTGTGTTCGCAGTTATTTATATACTTCTTTTAGCCTATCAGTGTTCTTAATTGACTTAAAAAAAATTAATTATAGCTGACACTTTCTTCTTAAGTGAACACTATTAACCTCAGCTGTGAACACTATTAAGCTCAGCTGTGAACACTATTAAGCTCAGCTGTGAACACTATTAACCTCAGCTGTGAACACTATTAAGCTCAGCTGTGAACACTATTAAGCTCAGCTGTGAACACTATTAAGCTCAGCTGTGAACACTATTAACCTCAGCTGTGAACACTATTAAGCTCAGCTGTGAACACTATTAACCTCAGCTGTGAACACTATTAACCTCAGCTGTGAACACTATTAACCTCAGCTGTGAACACTATTATCGCCGGATAATTTGTTCAGTACTGGAGAGAAGTTTGAGGAAGAGACTAAAATAATGAATGGAGAACAAAAGGAGAAATAAAGCGAAGATCTATATATTATATATATATATATATATATATATATATATATATATATTTACTTAGGGTGGGTAGGTTTGAAACCCATCTCTGCACTGAGTCATTAAGGTTGAAAGTCACATATACACCATCTCTACAATTGATCTTTTAAAGAAACTCTTCGGGGTCTTTGGGAATATATATATATATATATATATATATATATATATATATATATATATATATATATATATATATATATATATTCATTGTAGTTATTAATTCTTTTAAAAGAAAGGAGAACTGACGTCAGTTTGAGAGGATGAAGGACTTACTCAGACACATTGAACTTGACTAGAGTGACTTGTTCCATTATGAGATCCCCTCTCCCCTGCCCTCGCTCCCCTTCCCATGATCCCTCTCCCTTTCCCCTGCCCCCTCTTCCTTTCCCTTACTTTCTCACCCAGCTTTCGCCTTCCCTGCCTCCTCTCTCCTTCATGCTTTCTATACCTCTCCAGTTCTCTCTCTCCCCTCCTCTCCTTCCTCTTCTCACCTCTTCCTTGCCTCTATCATATCTCTCCTGCCCTATCTCTCAACTTCCCCTACCCCGCACTCACAACTTCCCCCTACCCCCACTCACTTCTCTCCTACTCCCCACTCACAGCTTCCCCTGTCCCCACTCACTTCTCTCCTACTCCCCCATCCACAACTTCCCTACCCCCACTCACTTCTCTCCTACCCCCATTCACAGCTTCCCTGCCCCTACTCAACTTCTCTCCTACTTCCCCACTCACAGCATCCCTACAACACTCATTTCTCTCCTACCCCCCACTCACAACTTCCCTACCCCACTCACTTCTCTCCTACCCCCCACTCACAACTTCCCCTACCACCACTCACAGAGAAAGTGTTAATGTCAGTTCTTTTGTGCATCCTTATTTGCTTTTCACTCATTCTCTCTTTCTCCTCTATCTCTTTTCTAATATCCTCCCCCCTCTCTCTCTCTCTCTCTCTCTCTCTCTCTCTCTCTCTCTCTTTAAAACTGCCTTGTCACTGTAACTCATCCATCAACAAACGTGACACGTGATACTTCAACAACAACAATAATATTGCTCTTAATAATAATAATAATAATAATAATAATAATAATAATAATCATAATCATAATAATAATGCCGGGAGGAAGGGGGCTGGTAACCCTTTTTCCTGTATAAATTACTACATGTAAAAAGAAAAATTTCTGCTTTTCTTTTTAGGTCACCCTGTCGCGGTGGGTGACGACCGGTGTGTTGAAATAATAATAAAATAATAATAATAATAACAATAATAATATAATAATAGTAAAATAATAATAATAAAATAATAATAATAATATTATTATTATTATAATTTTATTATTATTATAATTTTATTATTATAATTATTAAGATTATTATTATCATTATAACAATAATTATAATAATAGTAGTAGTAATAATAATAATAAAGCGTACAGAAAAGCAGTCACAATAAACAGGTTGTGCTGTTCATTTTTACGAGGAATATTTTCACATTAAGACAATGAAAGTTAGCTTTAAAGTCAGTTAGGAGAGAGAGAGAGAGAGAGACGCCCAGCAGACCCCGTTACTGCTACTAACTTGAGAGATAAACAGTCGTTTTCTCCAAATAAAAAAAAAGTTACAAAAAGGCGTTTTTTTTTTTCCCTTGAAGAGTGAAGAAGTGGAAGTTGCCACTTCTTTTAACGCAAGTGGCGGCAGCGGCGGCGGCGGCGTTCCCGTCGTCCGCTTTTACCAAGGCGAGACTAAAGTCGTGGTTTTATACGCGATTTTTAATCCCTTAATATCCCTCAGACCGCGTCGTAAAATAGTCGATTTCACTTTTTTCTGCTTTCTATTTTTATTGTTCGCTTTACGCAACATATTAAGTTTTTCCCATTTCTATTTTCTTCTTAAAAATGCAGGTTTAAGATTATTTTTTTTTTAGGTTTTGTGTTGATAATGAGGGGGGGAAAATTACCATTTTCTCTCTGGAGGAGATTTAAAAGGTTACACATTTTTAATATAATTTCACATTGCAGCTACCTTGGTATCTTGAGTGAGCTGACCACACTCTCTAGTCATGCTATTATATGCAATAAGATCACAGTAAACAGGTGATATTACAATATGCAACAAAACCACCATGATAAAATAGAGGAATTCCAAGCGCTTTCCTGACTGCTCAACATTATCAAGGAAATTTATATATATATATATATATATATATATATATATATATATATATATATATATATATATATATACATATATATATACATATATCTAAAGTTATTTCCTTATTAAGCTCTCAGCTTAGGGAAGGTATGTTATCTAAATGAAAGCTCTGGCTATCAGACAGCTCCAACGTCCCCCTGCGTGCTGCACGGATTTTGTTAAATAATGAGGTGTGCGCCTTTATTAGCTCTATTGTTAATATGCTTCGCTCAGTGTTTTAAATGAGCTGAGAGAGGATGACAGCTGTCAGCTAGTACAGTGCAGGTGAGCCTAGTTCATGCGAGTGAGAGGCACACACACACACACACACACACACACACACACACACACACACACACACACACACACACACACACACACACACACACACACACATACACACACACAACACACACACACACACACACACACACACACACACACACACACACACACATTAACTGGTCAACATAATAAGCAGACAAATATCTCTCTCGCAGTGTGAAAATAATTAAAACTAAACATTTACATTAATTATCAAAATAATCTTACATCTCAGTCAAATATTAATCGATCGGGTATTGAAAACATTAAACAGTCCTACTCTCTTTCTCTCTCTGCAAATTGCAAACTAGCATGTTTTCTCATTAAAACAATAAAAATTGCTAGGGCAATTTAAATTCTAATTACACCTAAATGTCGACATTGAAAAGGCTATTATCGTTGTTTCTGTGAGCGCCATTCACTCTACCTCCTCTTCCCTCTTGTTAGCATACTGCTCGCTGAGTGCTCCAGCCTATACTCAAAACTACCTTTATAAAAGACAGGAATTGCCTACATGAAAGGTCAGGATTACCTATATGAAAGGTCGGAATTACCTGGAGGTGTGACAACAACAGTGTTACCACTTGGAGGTGTGAAAACAACAGTGTTACCACTTGGAGGTGTGACAACAACACTGTTACCACTTGGAGGTGTGACAACAACAGTGTTACCACTTGGAGGTGTGACAACAACAGTGTTACCACTTGGAGGTGTGACAACAACACTGTTACTATGTGGAGGTGTGACAACAACACTGTTACTATGTGGAGGTGTGACAACAACACTGTTACTATGTGGAGGTGTGACAACAACACTGTTACTATGGGGAGGTGTGACAACAACACTGTTACTATGTGGAGGTGTGACAACAACACTGTTACCACTTGGAGGTGTGACAACAACAGTGTTACCACTAGGAGGTGTGACAACAACAGTGTTACCACTTGGAGGTGTGACAACAACAGTGTTACCACTTGGAGGTGTGACAACAACACTGTTACCACTTTGAGGTGTGACAACAATAGTGTTACCATGTGGTGTGACAACAACAGTGTTACCACTTGGAGGTGTGACAACAGTGTTACCACTTGGAGGTGTGACAACAACAGTGTTACCACTTGGAGGTGTGACAACAACAGTGTTACCACTTGGAGGTGTGACAACAACACTGTTACCACTTGGAGGTGTGACAACAACACTGTTACCACTTGGAGGTGTGACAACAACACTGTTACCACTTGGAGGTGTGACAACAACAGTGTTACCACTTGGAGGTGTGACAACAACAGTGTTACCACTTGGAGGTGTGATAACAACAGTGTTACCACGTGGAGGTGTGATAACAACACTGTTAACATGTGGAGGTGTGACAACAACAGTGTTACCATGTGGTGTGACAACAACAGTGTTACCATGTGGTGTGACAACAACAGTGTTACCATGTGGAGGTGTGACAACAACAGTGTTACCAAGTGGAGGTGTGACAACAACAGTGTTACCACGTGGAGGTGTGACAACAACAGTGTTACCAAGTGGAGGTGTGACAACAACAGTGTTACCACATCAAATTGTGGCATCAGTTGCTGGCCTGTGTGACTTCTGACCTCCATGAGCACCATTTGTGACCACCTCAACCTGAATTTATGAAGCTTCGCAAGTTTCATCTCGAACCATTGAATAATTGCGTTACACATTCGTATATATATATATATATATATATATATATATATATATATATATATATATATATATATATATATATATATATATTATATATATATTTTTTTTTATTAACACATCGGCCGATTCCCACCAAGGCAGGGTGGCCCGAAAAAGAAAACTTTCATCATCATTCACTCCATCACTGTCTTGCCAGAAGGGTGCTTTACACTACAGTTATAAAACTGCAACATTAACACCCTCCTTCAGAGTGCCGGCACTGTACTTCCCATCTCCAGAACTCAAGTCCGGCCTGCCGGTTTCCTGAATCCCTTCATAAATGTTACTTTGCTCACACTCCAACAGCACGTCAAGTATTAAAACCATATGCCTCCATTCACTCCTATCAAATACGCTCACACATGCTTGCTGGAAGTCCAAGCCCTCGCACACAAAACTTCCTTTACCCCCTCCCTCCAACCTTTCCTAGGCCGACCCTACCCCGCCTTCCCTCCACTACAGATTTATACACTCTCGAAGTCACTCTGTCTCGTTCCATTCTCTCTACATGTCCAAACCACCTCAACAACCCCTCCTCAGCTCTCTGGACAATCGTTTTGGTAATCCCGCACCTCCTCCTAATTTCCAAACTCCGAATTCTCTGCATTATATTCACACCACACATTGACCTCAGACATGACATCTCCACTGCCTCCAGCCTTCTCCTCGTTGCAACATTCATCACCCATGCTTCACACCCATATAAGAGCGTTGGTATAACTATACTCTCATACATTCCCTCTTTACTTCCATGGACAAGGTTCTTTGTCTCCACAGACTCCGAAGTGCTCCACTCACCCTTTTCCCCTCATCAATTCTATGATTCACCTCATCCTTCATAGACCCATCCGCCGACATGTCCACTCCCAAATATCTGAATACATTCACCTCCTCCATACTCTCTCCCTCCAATCTGATATCTAATCTTTCGTCACCTATTCTTTTTGTTATCCTCATCACCTTACTCTTTCCTATATTCACTTTCAATTTTCTTCTTTTACACACCCTACCAAATTCATCCACCAACCTCTGCAGCTTCTCTTCAGAATCTCCCAAAGCACAGTGTCATCAGCAAAAAGCAACTGTGACAACTCCCACTTTGTATTTGCTTCTTTATCTTTTAGCCCAACACCTCTTGCCAAGACCCTCGCATTCACTTCTCTTACAACCCCATCTATAAATATATTGAACAACCACGGTGACATCACACATCCTTGTCTAAGGCCCACTTTTACTGGGAAATAGTCCCTTCCCTCCTACACACTCTAACCTGAGCCTCACTATCCTCATAAAAACTCTTCACTGCTTTCAGTAACCTTCCTCCTATTCCATACACCTGCAACATCTGCCACATTGCCCCCTATCTACCCTATCATACGCCTTTTTCCAAATCCATAAATGCCACAAAAACATCTTTACCCTTATCCAAATACTGTTCACCTATATGTTTCACTGTAAACACTTGGTCTACACCCCCTACCTTTCCTAAAGCCCCTTGTTCATCTGCTATCCTGCTTTCTGTTTTACTCTTAATTCTTTCAATAATAACTCTACCATACACTTTACCAGGTACACTCAACAGACTTATTCCCCTATAATTTTTGCACTCTCTTTTGTCCCCTTTGCCTTTATACAAAGGAACAATACACGCTCTCTGCCAATCCCTAGGTACCTTACCCTCTTCCATACATTTATTAAATAATAGCACCAACCACTCCAAAATTATATCCCCACCTGCTTTTAACATTTCTATCTTTATCCCATCAATCCCAGCTGCCTTACCCCTTCATTCTACCCACTGCCTCACGAACTTCCCTACACTTACAACTGGCTCTTCCACACTCCTACAAGATGTTATTCCTCCTTGCCCTACACACGAAATCACAGCTTCCCTGTCTTCATCAACATTTAACAAATCCTCAAAATATTCTCTCCATCTTCCCGATACCTCTAACTCTCCATTTAATAACTCTCCTCTCCTATTTTTAACTGTCAAATCCATTTGTTCTCTAGGCTTCCTCAACTTATTAATCTCATTCCAAAACTTTTTCTTATTTTCAACAAAATTTGCTGATAACATCTCACCCACTCTCTCATCTGCTCTCTTTTACATTGCTTCACCACTCTTTAACTTCTCTTTTCTCTCCATATACTCTTCCCTCCTTGCATCACTTCTACTTTGAAAAAACCTCTCATATGCTAACTTTTTCTCCTTACTACTCTCTTTACATCATCATTCCACCAATCGCTCCTCTTCCCTCCCGCACCCACTCGCCTGTAACCACAAACTTCAGCAGAACACTCTAACACTACATTTTTAAATCTACCCCATACATTTTCGACCCCATTGCCTACACTCTCACTAGCCCATCTATCCTCCAATAGTTGTTTATATCTTACCCTAACTGCCTCCTCTTTTAGTTTATAAACCTTCACCTCTCTTTACTTACTGATTCTATTTTCCTTGTATCCCATCTACCTTTTACTCCCACTGTAGCTATAACTAAAAAGTGATCTGATATATCTGTAGCCCCTCTATAAACATGTACATCCTGAAGTCTACTCAACAGTCTTTTATCTACCAATACATAGTCCAACAAACTACTGTCATTACGCCCTACATCATATCTTGTATACTTATTTATCCTCTTTTTCTTAAAATATGTATTACCTATAACTAAACCCCTTTCTATACAAAGTTCAATCAAAGGGCTCCCATTATCATTTACACCTGGCACCCCAAACTTACCTACTACACCTCTCTGCATGTTTCTCCCACTTTAGCATTTAGGTCCCCTACCACAATTACTCTCTCATTTGGTTCAAAAGTTCCTATACATTCGCTTAACATCTCCCAAAATCTCTCTCTCTCTCTACACTCCTCTCTTCTCCAGGTGCATACACGCTTATTATGACCCACTTTTCGCATCCGACCCTTATTTTAATCCACATAATCCTTGAATTTACACATTTATATTCCCTCTTTTCCTTCCATAACTGATCCTTCAACATTATTGCTACCCCTTCCTTAGCTCTAACTCTCTCAGATACTCCTGACTTAATCCCATTTATTTCTCCCCACTGAAACTCGCCTACCCCTTCAGCTTTGTTTCGCTTAGGGCCAGGACATCCAACTTCTTTTCATTCATAACATCGGCAATCATCTCTTTCTTATCATCCGCACTACATCCACGCACATTCAGACAACCCAATTTTATAAAGTTTTTCTTCTTCTCGTTTTTAGTAGATTTGTACAGGAGAAGGGGTTACTAGCCCATTGCTCCCGGCATCTTAGTCGCCTCATACGACACGCATGGCTTACGGAGGAAAGATTCTTTTCCACTTCCCCATGGACAATAGAGAAAATAAAAAGAACAAGAGCTATTAAGAAAAAGAAGAAAAACCTAGATGTGTGTATGTATATATATGCATGTGTATGCCAGTGTAGTGTGACCTAAAGTGTAAGTAGAAGTAGCTAGATATATACCTGTTATCCAGCGTGTTTATGAGACAGAAAAAAAAAAAAAAAAAAATATATATATATATATATATATATATATATATATATAAGAGAGAGAGAGAGAGAGAGAGACGACATGATCACGACTTAGGAGATACTCAGAGACATAAATCGAAAAACACAAAACGAGGATAACACAGCTGGATCGAGGATAACACAGCTGGATCGAGGATAACACAGCTGGATCGAGGATAACACAGCTGGATCGAGGATAATACAGCTGGAGCGAGGGGACACAGCTGGAACGAGAATAATACAGCTGGAGCGAGGGGACACAGCTGGAACGAAGGGACACAGCTGGAACGAGGATAACACAGCTGGAACGAGGGGACACAGCTGGAACGAGGGGACACAGCTGGAACGAGGATAACACAGCTGGAATATCATAAAAATCTTTGAAAGGGTTCTAAGAAGCAAGATCGCCACTCATCTAGATACCCATCAATTACACAACCCAGGGCAGCATGGGTTTAGAGCAGGTCGCTCCTGTCTGTCCCAACTACTGGACCACTACGACAAGGTCCTGGATGCTCTAGAAGATAAACAGAATGCAGATGTTATATACACAGATTTTGCAAAAGACTTTGACAAGTGTGACCATGGTGTAATAGCACACAAAATGCGTGATAAAGGAATAACAGGAAAAGTTGGTAGATGGATTTATAATTTCCTAACACGTAGAACACAAAGAGTAGTAGTCAACAGAGTAAAGTCTGAGGCAGCTACTGTGAAAAGCTCTGTTCCACAAGGCACAGTACTTGCTCCCATCCTGTTCCTCATCCTCATATCAGACATTGACAGAGATATAAGCCACAGTGCTGTGTCTTCCTTTGCAGATGACACCCGAATCTGTATGACAGTGTCCACCGTTGAAGACACTGCAAGACTCCAAGCAGACATTACCAAATCTTTAAATGGGCTGCAGAAAACAATATGAAATTCAATGATGAGAAATTTCAATTACTCCGATATGGAAAACGTGAGGAAATTAAAATCTCATCGGAGTACAAAACTAATTCCAACCACACAATAGAGCGAAAAACTAATGTCAAAGACCTGGGAGTGATCATGTCAGAGGATCTCACCTTCAAGGACCATAACACTGTAGCAATCGCATCTGCCAGAAAAATGACAGGATGGATAATGAGAACCTTCAAAACCAGGGATGCCAAGCCCATGTTGACACTTTTCAGGTCGCTTGTTCTATCTAGGCTGGAATATTGTTGCACACTAACTGCACCTTTCAAGGCAGGTGAAATTGCTGACCTAGAAAATGTACAGAGAACCTTCACGGCACGCATAACTACAATAAACCACCTCAATTACTGGGAACGCTTGAAGTTCCTAAACCTGTACTCCCTGGAACGCAGGCGGGAGAGATACATTATTATATACACTTGGAAAATCCTAGAGGGATTAGTACCAAACTTGTACACGAGAGTCACTCCCTACGAAAGCAAAAGACTCGGCAGACGATGTAACATCCCCCCAATGAAAAGCAGGGGTGCCACTAGCACGTTGAGGGACAACACAATAAGTGTCAGGGGCCCAAGACTGTTCAACTGCCTCCCAGCATACATAAGGGGGATTACCAATAGACCCCTGGCTGTCTTCAAGCAGGCACTTGACAGGCACCTAAAGTCGGTACCTGACCAACCAGGCTGTGGTTCGTACGTTGGACTGCGTGCGGCCAGCAGTAACAGCTTGGTTGAGCAGGCTCTGATCCAACATGAAGCCTGGTCACAGACCGGGCCGCAGGGGCGTTGACCCCTGGAACTCTCTCCAGGTATACTCCAGGTAAACGAGGGGACAGCTGGAACGTGAATAACACAGCTGGAACGAGGAAACACAGCTGGAACGAGGGGACACAGCTGGAACGAGGGGACACAGCTGGAACGAGGGGACAGCTGGAACGAGGGAACACAGCTGGAACGAGGAAACACAGCTGGAACGAGGGAACACAGCTGGAACGAGGGGACACAGCTGGAACGAGGGGACACAGCTGGAACGAGGGGACACAGCTGGAACGAGGGAACACAGCTGGAACGAGGGAACACAGCTGGAACCCTCGGACACAGCTGGAACCCTCGGACACAGCTGGAACGAGGATAACACAGCTGGAACGAGGATAACACAACTGGAACGAGGATAACACAGCTGGAACGAGGATAACACAGCTGGAACGAGGGAACACAGCTGGAACGAGAGAACACAGCTGGAACGAGGGAACACAGCTGGAACGAGGGGACACAGCTGGAACGAGGGGACACAGCTGGAACGAGGGAACACAGCTGGAACAAGGGGACACAGCTGGAACGAGGATAACACAGCTGGAACGAGAATAATACAGCTGAAACGAGGGAACACAGCTGGAACGAGGGAACACAGCTGGAACGAGGGGACACAGCTGGAACGAGGGGACACAGCTGGAACGAGGGAACACAGCTGGAACGAGGGAACACAGCTGGAACGAGGGGACACAGCTGGAACGAGGGGACACAGCTGGAACGAGGATAACACAGCTGGAACGAGGAAACACAGCTGGAACGAGGGAACACAGCTGGAACGAGGGGACACAGCTGGAACGAGGCTAACACAGCTGGAACGAGGGTAACACAGCTGGAACGAGGGAACACAGCTGGAACGAGGGGACACAGCTGGAACGAGGGGACACAGCTGGAACGAGGATAACACAGCTGGAACGAGAATAATACAGCTGAAACGAGGGAACACAGCTGGAACGAGGGGACACAGCTGGAACGAGGGAACACAGCTGGAACGAGCGAATACAGCTGGAACGAGGGGACACAGCTGGAACGAGGGGACACAGCTGGAACGAAGATAACACAGCTGGAACGAGGGTAACACAGATAGAACGAGGGAACACAGCTGGAACGAGGGGACACAGCTGGAACGAGGGGACACAGCTGGAACGAGGATAACACAGCTGGAACGAAAATAATACAGCTGAAACGAGGGAACACAGCTGGAACGAGGGGACACAGCTGGAACGAGGGAACACAGCTGGAACGAGGGAACACAGCTGGAACGAGGGGACACAGCTGGAACGAGGGGACACAGCTGGAACGAGGATAACACAGCTGGAACGAGGGAACACAGCTGGAACGAGGGGACACAGCTGGAACGAGGGGACACAGCTGGAACGAGGGAACACAGCTGGAACGAGAATAATACAGCTGGAAAGAGGGAACACAGCTGGAACGAGGGAACACAGCTGGGACGAGGGTAACACAGCTGGAACGAGGGTAACACAGCTGGAACGAGGGGACACAGCTGGAACGAGGATAACACAGCTGGAACGAGAATAATACAGCTGGAACGAGGGAACACAGGTGGAACGAGGGAACACAGCTGGAACGAGGATAACACAGTTTGAACGAGGGGACACAGCTGGAACGAGGATAACACAGCTGGAACGAGGGGACACAGCTGGAACGAGGGGACACAGCTGGAACGAGGATAACACAGCTGGAACGAGAGTAACACAGCTGGAACGAGGATAACACAGTTTGAACGAGGGGACACAGCTGGAACGAGGATAACACAGCTGGAACGAGAGAACACAGCTGGAACGAGAGTAACACAGCTGGAACGAGGGGACACAGCTGGAACGAGGATAACACAGCTGGAACGAGAATAATACAGCTGGAACGAGGGAACACAGGTGGAACGAGGGGACACAGCTGGAACGAGAGTAACACAGCTGGAACGAGGGAACACAGGTGGAACGAGGATAACACATCTGGAACGAGGATAACACAGCTGGAACGAGGGGACACAGCTGGAACGAGGGGACACAGCTGGAACGAGGATAACACAGCTGGAACGAGGATAACACAGCTGGAACGAGGGGACACAGCTGGAACGAGGGAACACAGCTGGTACGAGAGTAACACAGCTGGAACGAGGGGACACAGCTGGAACGAGGGGACACAGCTGGAACGAGGGAACACAGCTGGAACGAGGGAACACAGCTGGAACGAGGGAACACAGCTGAACGAGGGAACACAGCTGGAACGAGGGAACACAGCTGGAACGAGGGGACACAGCTGGAACGAGGATAACACAGCTGGAACGAGGGAACACAGCTGGAACGAAAGTAACACAGCTGGAACGAGGGAACACAGCTGGAACGAGGGAACACAGCTGGAACGAGGGAACACAGCTGGAACGAGGGAACACAGCTGGAACGAGGATAACACAGTTTGAACGAGGGGACACAGCTGGAACGAGGGGACACAGCTGGAACGAGGGGACACAGCTGGAACGAGGGGACACAGCTGGAACGAGGGAACACAGCTGGAACGAGGGAACACAGCTGGAACGAGGGAACACAGCTGGAACGAGGGAACACAGCTGGAACGAGGGAACACAGCTGGAACGAGGGGACACAGCTGGAACGAGGGGACACAGCTGGAACGAGGGAACACAGCTGGAACGAGGGAACACAGCTGGAGCGAGGGAACACAGCTGGAACGAGGGAACACAGCTGGAACGAAGGAACACAGCTGGAACGAGGGGACACAGCTGGAACGAGGGGACACAGCTGGAAGGTTCAGCTGAACTAGAGGGACATATAAAATATTCTTGGAGTGTGGGAGCAGCGAACACGCGTAATGCATTAAAATTTAATATAGGCTAAATCCTTCAAGGTGGAACACATTGATGTCGGACGAAGGTCTTTTAAGAACATAAGAAAGGAGGAACACTGCAGCAGGCCTACTGGCCCATGCAAGGCAGGTCCTTATCTAACCCAAACCCTTTTAATTCGAGAAATTGGAGCTACCAGCTCCTTCTGGGGCTTTGGATCAAACCTGATTGCCTCTCATTCTCAAGGCTCTGTAGGAACGTTACTGGGTTTGGGGTTTCGCCTTAAGTACGACAACGGAGGCAGAATCAATACGACACGACCAACAAGGGCAAAGAGACGCGCTAGTTAGTGGAGGGGCACAAGCAAGGGCCGGGAGCTGAAGCTCAGCCCTCGTAGACACACACAGATGACGTGCATCCTAAGTTGACGTACATCCTAAGTTGACGTACATCCTAAGGTGACGTACGTCTTAAGTTTTCGTACATCCTAAGATGACGTACATCCTAAGGTGACGTACATCCTAAGGTGACGTACATCCTAAGTTGACATACATTCTAAGTTGATGTACATCCTAAGGTGACGTACATCCTAAGTTGACGTATATCCTAAGTTGACGTACATCCTAAGATGACGTACATCCTAAGTTGACGTACATTCTAAGTTGATGTACATCCTACGGTGACGTACATCCTAAGGTGACGCACATCCTAAGATGACGTACATCCTAAGTTGACGTACATTCTAAGTTGATGTACATTCTAAGTTGATGTACATTCTAAGGTGACGTACATCCTAAGTTGACGTACATTCTAAGTTGATGTACATTCTAAGGTGACGTACATCCTAAGGTGACGTACATCCTAAGATGACGTACATCCTAAGTTGACGTACATTCTAAGGTGACGTACATCCAAAGATGACGTACATCCTAAGTTGACGTACATTCTAAGTTGACGTACATTCTAAGTTGATGTACATTCTAAGTTGACGTGCATTATAAGTTGATGTACATTCTAAGGTGACGTACATCCTAAGGTGACGTACATCCTAAGATGACGTACATCCTAAGTTGACGTACATTCTAAGTTGACGTACATTCTAAGTTGATGTACATTCTAAGTTGACGTACATTCTAAGTTGACGTACATTCTAAGTTGATGTACATTCTAAGTTGACGTACATTCTAAGTTGATGTACATTCTAAGTTGACGTACATTCTATGTTGACGTACATTCTAAGTTGATGTACATTCGAAGTTGACGTACATTCGAAGTTGACGTACATTCTAAGGTGACGTACATTCTAAGGTTACGTACATTCTAAGTTGATGTACATTCTAAGTTGACGTACATTCTAAGGTGACGTACATTCTAAGGTGACGTACATTCTAAGGTGACGTACATTCTAAGGTGACGTACATTCTAAGGTGACGTACATTCTAAGGTGACGTACATTCTAAGTTGACGTACATTCTAAGGTGACGTACATTCTAAGGTGACGTACTTTCTAAGGTGACGTACATTCTAAGGTGACGTACATTCTAAGGTGACGTACATTCTAAGGTGACGTACATTCTAAGGTGACGTACATTCTAAGGTGACGTACATTCTAAGGTGACGTACATTCAAAGTTGACGTACTTTCTAAGGTGACGTACATTCTAAGGTGACGTACATTCTAAGGTGACGTACATTCTAAGGTGACGTACATTCTAAGGTGACGTACATTCTAAGGTGACGTACATTCTAAGGTGACGTACATTCTAAGGTGACGTACATTCTAAGGTGACGTACATTCTAAGGTGACGTACATTCTAAGGTGACGTACATTCTAAGGTGACGTACATTCTAAGGTGACGTACATTCTAAGGTGACGTACATTCTAAGGTGACGTACATTCTAAGGTGACGTACATTCTAAGTTGACGTACATTCTAAGGTGACGTACATTCTAAGGTGACGTACATTCTAAGGTGACGTACATTCTAAGGTGACGTACATTCTAAGGTGACGTACATTCTAAGGTGACGTACATTCTAAGGTGACGTACATTCTAAGGTGACGTACATTCTAAGGTGACGTACATTCAAAGTTGACGTACTTTCTAAGGTGACGTACATTCTAAGGTGACGTACATTCTAAGGTGACGTACATTCTAAGGTGACGTACATTCTAAGGTGACGTACATTCTAAGGTGACGTACATTCTAAGGTGACGTACATTCTAAGGTGACGTACATTCTAAGGTGACGTACATTCTAAGGTGACGTACATTCTAAGGTGACGTACATTCTAAGGTGACGTACATTCTAAGGTGACGTACATTCTAAGGTGACGTACATTCTAAGGTGACGTACATTCTAAGGTGACGTACATTCTAAGTTGACGTACTTTCTAAGGTGACGTACATTCTAAGGTGACGTACATTCTAAGGTGACGTACATTCTAAGGTGACGTACATTCTAAGTTGACGTACATTCTAAGGTGACGTACATTCTAAGGTGACGTACATTCTAAGGTGACGTACATTCTAAGGTGACGTACATTCTAAGGTGACGTACATTCTAAGGTGACGTACATGGGCACTTCCTCACAGAGTGGATTCACTGTTGTTGTGGCGTCCAGGAGTGGTGTGAGCTGCAGGGTTGACAGGGGTGGCAGGGATGTAAGGGGTGGCAGGGTTGACAGGGGTGGCAGGATTCACGGGTGGCAGGGTGGACAGGGTGGCAGGGTTCACGGGTGGCAGGGTTGACAGGGGTGGCAGGATTCACGGGTGGCAGGGTTGACAGGGGTGGCAGGGTGGACAGGGGTGGCAGGGTTCACAGAGGTGGCAGGATTCACGGGTGGCAGGGTTGACAGGGGTGGCAGGGTTCACGGGTGGCAGGGTTGACAGGGGTGGCAGGATTCACGGGTGGCAGGGTTGACAGGGGTGGCAGGGGTGAAGGGGAAGTATAACAGAGAGAGGTCACAGTCAGGGCAAGATTGGTCAATTCTCTCCCCCTCCCCCAGCCTCTTTATTACACCCGTTTCCCATTTATTATTTTCATTTTCCTCACCTTTCTGCTTCTATCTGTTCCAGCATTTATTGCATCTTTCTCTTCCCCCTTACCTCGTCTCTCCCTCAATCTCTTTATTATACTCCTCACCCCTCCCCCATTTGTT
>WNWK01003474.1:12500-90000 GCA_009830355.1 Cherax destructor | reverse complement strand
GTACCTCATATTTCACCTAATTTATCCCAGGTACCTCACATTTCAGCTAATTTATCCCAGGTACCTCACATTTCACCTAATTTATCCCAGGTACCTCACATTTCAGCTAATTTATCCCAGGTACCTCACATTTCAGCTAATTTATCCCAGGTACCTCACATTTCAGCTAATTTATCCCAGGTACCTCATTTCAGCAATTTATCAGGTCCTCTTAGAATTTATCCCAGGTACCTCACATTTCAGCTAATTTATCCCAGGTACCTCACATTTCAGCTAATGTATCCCAGGTACCTCACATTTCAGCTAATTTATCCCAGGTACCTCACATTTCAGCTAATTTATCCCAGGTACCTCACATTTCAGCTAATTATCCAAGTTACCTCACATTTCAGCTAATTTATCCAAGGTACCTCACATTTCAGCTAATTTATCCAAGGTACTTCATATTCCAAGTAATTTATCCTAGGTACTTCATATTCCAGCTAATTTATCCAAGGTACTTCATATTCCAGGTAATTTATCCAAGGTACTTCATATTCCAGGTAATTTATCCTAGGTACTTCATATTCCAGGTAATTTATCCAAGGTACTTCATATTCCAGGTAATTTATCCAAGGTACTTCATATTCCAGGTAATTTATCCCAGGTACCTCATATTCCAGGTAATTTATCCCAGGTACCTCACATTCCAGGTAATTTATCCCAGGTACCTCACATTTCAGCATTTATCAAGGTACTTATATTCCAAGTAATTTATCCTAAGGATATTCATATTCCATAATTTGTCCAAATATTATATTCAGCTAATTTATCCAACTGGCTCTTCATATTCCAGGTAATTTATCCTAGGTACTTCATATTCCAGGTAATTTATCCAAGGTACTTCATATTCCAGGTAATTTATCCAAGGTACTTCATATTCCAGGTAATTTATCCTAGGTACTTCATATTCCAGGTAATTTATCCCAGGTACCTCACATTCCAGGTAATTTATCCCAGGTACCTCACATTTCAGCAGTTGTAATGAATGACTTAAATGCTCCGGAGTCTAGTTATAGTTTAAGGATATTTCACATTCTTTCATTTGTTTGCGCTCGACAAATATTATTATTCGTTGTTGTCTGAAGTTCAGCTCTCACACCTGAGGCGGCTCTTGAACTCAACGTGAGAACAAATAAATAGTAAGTGGGCTCAGCTAGGTACGGACGGAGGATCAAGCCTCCACCACAACTTGTGCTGAATGACCTGAAAGGATTTTACGCTTGACGTAATAAATAACAATAATAAAAATATTCTCCTTTGCCACTCTGGCCCAGAATACTGCTTCCACACCTGGGCAAGCTCTCCTCCTCTACCCAAATTCCAGCTGCGAGTTAGAGCACAGCTATTAATCTTCTTGATTGTCCTGCCCTCACAGCTAATCATTAGTCATTAGCCTCCCACAACATGGTCGCATCTCTTTCTTCTGTCGCTGCCTAAATTAAGATTGTTTTTGGTGGGGAAGGTGGGAGTGGGGAGATGTAGTCGAAGTTGGGATACCGTAATATTTCTGACGAAGCTGTGAAGACTAGACTGGATCTTGTGGTGGCGGCATGAGGGAAAGGTCAAGGGTTTGCACAGCTTCCTCCTCAAGAAGACTGAAGTACCCATCACCGACCTACAACACGGAACTTCAGTCATGATGCTGCCAGAGAAGTGTTTGCTGGGCAGCAACAGCTTGTTACAGCAGCAGCAACAGCTTGTTACAGCAGCAACACTAATATTGAGAGCACTAACAGCAGATGCTCTACCAACCTGACTTTGAAAGTGATGTACCTAAATAATTGTGGACGCAATCGTCAATACAGCAGAGGACAGGGAAGAATAACAGCTAGCTAGCTAGGTAGAATAACAACTAGCTAGATATAATAACAACTAGCTAGGTATAATAGCAACTAGCTAGGTAGAATAACAGCTGTAAATATATAGAAACTAAAAATATTTACCACAAACAACATTCCAGGGGTCACTGCCCTAAAATAAGCAAGGTTAGAATTTCTCTTTATATTTGTTCGTCACTTTTCTCGTAAACTCTAAATGGTACCATTAATCCAGACAGCAGGACCTTCCTCTTTGACATCATTAGGATGTGGAACCTTCGAGGCTTTGGGTGAGTGGAGTATGCAGAAATTAGGAATGCTCTGGGAGCCTCTCCATCGGCAAAAGCAGCTGGATATAATAGTTTGTCCGTAATAGCATACTAATATGCTATTCTTATGTCGTTCTTCCCTCCAGAGCATATTAATAAATGCCTCTAACATATATCATTAATGCATGTAACATACATCATCAAGGTTTGTAATATACATCAGTTTACAATTGGAGGGTAGATAAATGTCAACAGTGTTGAGTTACCAAAATGCAAGTCGGAACTTTAATCTATTTTTTACGTGTAAGGCAAATTTTATTTGTATTTTTTTTGGAAAACCATGTTAATATCTTTGTAATGGGATTTTTTTCTATTAATGTGTTGTTGAGATGGAATTCTTCATTAAATTGTTCTAAAAAAAATGACCGATGCTCAAGAGGTCAAAGACTCCACGAAATCAGAGACACCGAAGAATTAGACTCCCGAAGAAACTACAGGTCGTGATGAGCCGGAGGCTACAAATGACTTCATTCCAGACGGAACTAAAGATCACACTAAGACAACGGAACCAACTGATTAGTTTCCAGAGCGAACCAGAGGCCGCAATAAACCTGAAGCACTGAAAGATTAGATCCTAGAAGGAATCAGAGGCCGCAATAAACCTGAAGCACTGAAAGATTAGATCCTAGAAGGAATCAGAGGCCGCAATAAACCTGAAGCACTGAAAGATTAGATCCTAGAAGGAATCAGAGGCCGCAATAAACCTGAAGCACTGAAAGATTAGATCCTAGAAGGAATCAGAGGCCGCAATAAACCAGAAACACTGAAAGACTAGATCCTAGAAGGAATCAGAGGCCGCAATAAACCAGAAACACTGAAAGACTAGATCCTAGAAGGAATCAGAGGCCCCAATAAACCAGAAGCACTGAAAGACTAGATCCTAGAAGGAATCAGAGGCCCCAATAAACCAGAAACACTGAAAGACTAGATCCTAGAAGGAATCAGAGGCCCCAATAAACCAGAAACACTGAAAGACTAGATCCTAGAAGGAATCAGAGGCCGCAATAAACCTGAAGCACTGAAAGACTAGATCCTAGAAGGAACCAGAGGCCGCAATAAACCTGAAGCACTGAAAGATTAGATCCTAGAAGGAATCAGAGGCCGCAATAAACCAGAAACACTGAAAGACTAGATCCTAGAAGGAATCAGAGGCCGCAATAAACCAGAAACACTGAAAGACTAGATCCTAGAAGGAATCAGAGGCCCCAATAAACCAGAAGCACTGAAAGACTAGATCCTAGAAGGAATCAGAGGCCCCAATAAACCAGAAACACTGAAAGACTAGATCCTAGAAGGAATCAGAGGCCCCACTAAACCAGAAGCACTGAAAGACTAGATCCTAGAAGGAATCAGAGGCCCCAATAAACCAGAAACACTGAAAGACTAGATCCTAGAAGGAATCAGAGGCCCCAATAAACCAGAAGCACTGAAAGACTAGATCCTAGAAGGAATCAGAGGCGCCAATAAACCAGAAACACTGAAAGACTAGATCCTAGAAGGAATCAGAGGCCCCAATAAACCAGAAGCACTGAAAGACTAGATCCTAGAATGAATCAGAGGCCGCAATAAACCAGAAACACTGAAAGACTAGATCCTAGAAGGAATCAGAGGCCGCAATAAACCAGAAACACTGAAAGACTAGATCCTAGAAGGAATCAGAGGCCCCAATAAACCAGAAGCACTGAAAGACTAGATCCTAGAAGGAATCAGAGGCCCCAATAAACCAGAAACACTGAAAGACTAGATCCTAGAAGGAATCAGAGGCCGCAATAAACCTGAAGCACTGAAAGACTAGATCCTAGAAGGAATCAGAGGCCGCAATAAACCTGAAGCACTGAAAGACTAGATCCTAGAAGGAATCAGAGGCCGCAATAAACCAGAAACACTGAAAGACTAGATCCTAGAAGGAATCAGAGGCCCCAATAAACCAGAAACACTGAAAGACTAGATCCTAGAAGGAATCAGAGGCCCCAATAAACCAGAAGCACTGAAAGACTAGATCCTAGAAGGAATCAGAGGCCGCAATAAACTTGAAACACTGAAAGACTAGATCCTAGAAGGAATCAGAGGCCCCAATAAACCAGAAACACTGAAAGACTAGATCCTAGAAGGAATCAGAGGCCCCAATAAACCAGAAACACTGAAAGACTAGATCCTAGAAGGAATCAGAGGCCGCAATAAACCAGAAGCACTGAAAGACTAGATCCTAGAAGGAATCAGAGGCCCCAATAAACCAGAAACACTGAAAGACTAGATCCTAGAAGGAATCAGAGGCCCCAATAAACCAGAAGCACTGAAAGACTAGATCCTAGAAGGAATCAGAGGCCGCAATAAACCTGAAGCACTGAAAGACTAGATCCTAGAAGGAATCAGAGGCCGCAATAAACCAGAAGCACTGAAAGACTAGATCCTAGAAGGAATCAGAGGCCGCAATAAACCAAAAGCACTGAAATACTAGATCCTAGAAGGAACCAGAGGCCGCAATAAACCTGAAGCACTGAAATACTAGATCCTAGTAGGAACCAGAGACCGCAATAAACCAAAAGCACTGAATGACTAGATCTTCCCAGAGAATCAATGGCCACAATAAACCACAACTTCTCAAGGGAGAAGAGTCACTGGTTCTAAATATCTTTCTTGCTCCTTCAGGATACCAAAGACATTTAAAACTGCATAGCAAATTCCATAATATCATAACACATATTTGAAACTGTGATTAGTAAATAGATTTAGGGAATTTATAAATGCTGCAGACTAAGTTCTAACAGAACTAGTAAATTATTGAAAAGGCCGCTCTCCCCTTCAAAGATATGGGAGAAACGTGAGACAAGAGTGGAGGGTTATTGATAATTGTTCATTAGTATCGTAAGTATTTTGGTATTGTGGTACCTTTAAATATTTTAACTTCAAAAACCAGAGTCACCTGCTAGGCTAGGAGTCACCTGCTAGGCAACTCACTCGCACCTATTCACAGGATATATATATACAGAGAGGTATATTTCTCTCAGCGTATATATGCTGAGAGGTTTTTGTAATCCCTCTTTTGTGGATTGAAGTATTCCTAACTGACGATGAACAGGTTACTTTGTGTAGTCGATTGGCTTTAAACCCAACCAACCAACCAGCCAACTATACCTATTCAGGAATTTGTCAAAACTTATTTTTAAAGTTACATTTGAAAAGCTTTAATGGCAGACACTGCTTGGTAATTTGTAGCACTCACACACACACAGTGTAACTGAGTTCAACTCACAGCTAAATATAAATGACTTTAACGGTGTAAACTACACAGGTGTCACTTTACGGCTTAGACTGTGATGATGATATCTGATTTGTCAGAGGGGAACAAAAAAGAAAGATTTCTCAGTGGAGGGCTTCGACCGCCTTACTGATCCACCCCCGCATAGTCGAGTATAAACTACGCATTGGAGTCCTGGAATAGATTATTTTTATTTGACTCTTGGCTGACAAACACAGGTAGCTAAAGGAGACATATTACTACCTAAACATGCACGAGATAGGAAAGAGTTTTTCAAGATTAATGAGCGTGTTTCTCAGCTTCGTAGAGCTTCAGTCATTTGTCTCTCATTATCGGTGAAGACACGACAGACGATCTTACAAACATCTTAGCAAAGTTTATTTCACTAGATAGTGATCACTATCATAAAGTGTGTGCAATTATAGGAATGAAAGCCTGTGTAAAGGGTATTATTATTATTTTTATCTCTGCGCTACTCGTAGAAGTAAACTAAGTAGAGGAAGAATATAAAAATGCCATAAAGAAGACAGTATATTGTCAGTGACAATAAGAGGCAACTCAACATGCGTATGTATTTCAAGGACTCATGTAAACAAGTGGCACTGTTGTCATGTTATTGCTCACTTGTCTCCACTGACACCACATGCTGGGGCACTCTGGGGAAGGGGGCGAACACCCTGGGGGGACACCCCGGAGAAGACACCCGGGGGGAGGTTTGGGGAGGATAAAATGGGGATGGGGGTAAAGGGAAAGAGGGAACACATTGGTCTTTAAAGTGTTTCTAAGGTCTAGTTTCAGAAGACCAAGTCAGACCACTACTCAGAGATATCTTCAGAGTGCGCCTGTGTATCACTCAGGGTAGTCACGATAACGAAGTGTTCGTTATCATGACACTTCTTCTAACGCCGCTCAAATAACTTCGCGTATTTTTAAAAAATCATCTGAAGTGTACAATAAAATTTAAGAGATTTGGTTTTCTAACTGTAAAATATTGTATTTTTATTCATTATTTTTTTAATTTTAGTGGTAAGCAGGAAATATGCTGTGAGAGTTTGATAAGTAGGTAGGTAGGTAACATTGTAATTCTTCCAATCTTCCAAAGTAGGCCTGCTGATCTTCCAAAGTAGGCCTGCTGATCATTCTAACTGCTTGAACTCACCAGTATTTTCCTCTCATTCTAACTTATATGTTGTCATTACACTTGGAGAGCACTGAACAAGAAAAGTTAAGACAATGGAGCGAAGAAAGACTATGAGGGAAAGTGATCATTGAAGTCAAGACTCGACGACAGAGGAAGATGGTGAGGATATTTTCTTCGACAAGGGGAAAAAAATGTGTCGTGACGCGGGTCTTGGCCATGTGATGACCCACTCATCGAAAGAAAGATTTGTTACGAGGGTCTTACGTACGTGGAGAGTTGTGGCACACCGCTAGAAGGAGGCACTGGAGTGGAGAACTGCAGCGTGCAGGGAGGAAGGAGAGTTAGAAAAAGCCGTGTAGAATCGGTTGAAGATGGTACGACTTCTATAATCGTCTCCCGTAACGATAAGGCGCTTAAAACGACAAGGAAGTACTCGGAAGATTGTCGACGTCTGAGAGAGACTTTGATTTGTCTTAGATCTTTGAAGGTGCAGAAGATGCTGGACCGAGAAGCTCTGTGATAAGCAGCCATGTTACTGTCTCTATATGCGAGGGAAAACAATGCTGGTGAAGGGTTGGGGACAAGGGAAGGAGTAAGTATAATGACAAGTTGATGATTAAGACACATGTGCAACATTTGGGTATCAGTCCCTCAGCCTGGCTGAGGGACTGACCACCTTAAATACTGTTTGTGTAAGTTTGATGGACTGATTACATCTTCATTTCACAACTACACTTATTACCTCTATATTTGACTGAAGAAATCCACTGTGTAGGTGAAATGTTTCAGCAATAAAGATATCCATCTGTTGCACATGTAGAAGGGGCAGATGGATCGATAGAATAATGAGCGGTGGGATTCCTGAGCAGCTCAGGAGAGTCAGGACAGGTAGGCACAAGACCAAGTGCTGACCAGAATAAGAAGGATGATCCCCATAACAATTAAAGAGAGTTGAAGACTCTCTTTAATTGTGATGGACGTGGTTGATGATGGATCAGTTTGAGGGAGTTGGCGTAATTAATGATGGATCAGTTCGAGGAAGATTTGATCCATGACCACAGCTCCAATATTTACCACACTGTACTAGTACAAGTTTCCCCGACAGGAGATGCTTCACCTTTGATCGAAACGTCGTGTAATAAAGGTGTCAGTTACGCTACTGCTACTTGTAGCCACGTTGCCTCTTCAGCCATTTCCGACACTGAAGAAGGCAAACACACGTTGCGCGACAAGTTGGGATAAAGCTCTTCGCTGTGTGTCGTCGTAACTTGGTAAATCCCTATTAAGAGTTCCTTTTATAGCGTCCTACTGCCGGCAGCACGCCACTGAGGCACAGCTAAAACACTGCCGTGCTGAACCGACTTGCTTTTAACGGGTCGCAATGAATCATGGTAAATATATTAGGGCGGGGAATCTCACAGCTTGACAACGTTGCTGAGCTCTGGAGCCCGTGCTCTGAGAGAGCAAACGTCTCTATGACGTGGATGCGTCTGCTGGTAAAGAGGGCAGGGAGTATCGTCCGTTCGTTCTCCAAGAGTCTTTTGTAGATTGTTTAACGAGCTATTGTAGAAATATTGTTTGAGCAGCTGTTGCAGACAGATCGTTTGAGAAGCTCTTGTAGCTAGAGCGTTTGAAGAATATCAACTGTTGCTGGATGTGTGAAGTTAGGTATCGTTATCGTCTCGCTATTAACGGGCGAAGGATCGAACCTCCAGCACTATGAATGACGCCTCGTGGGTTGTCCGCCTCACATGAAGAAATCTTTACAGACTACCGTTCCATTGACTAGTACAGTCTACCGTTCCATTGAATAGTAGTCTACCGTTCCATTGACTAGTGCAGTCTACCGTTCCATTGACTAGTACAGTCTACCGTTCCATTGACTAGTAGTCTACCGTTCCATTGACTAGTACAGTCTACCGTTCCATTGACTAGTACAGTCTACCGTTCCATTGACTAGTACAGTCTACCGTTCCATTGACTTGTACAGTCTACCGTTCCATTGACTAGTACAGTCTACCGTTCCATTGACTAGTACAGTCTACCGTTCCATTGACTAGTACAGTCTCCGTTCCTTGTATACAGTCTACCGTTCCATTGACTAGTAGTCTACCGTTCCATTGACTAGTACAGTCTACCGTTCCATTGACTAGTACAGTCTACCGTTCCATTGACTAGTAGTCTACCGTTCCATTGACTAGTACAGTCTACCGTTCCATTGACTAGTACAGTCTACCGTTCCATTGACTAGTACAGTCTACCGTTCCATTGACTAGTACAGTCTACCGTTCCATTGACTAGTACAGTCTACCGTTCCATTGACTAGTACAGTCTACCGTTCCATTGACTAGTACAGTCTACCGTTCCATTGACTAGTACTTCTACCGTTCCATTGACTAGTAAGTCTACCGTTCCATTGACTAGTACAGTCTACCGTTCCATTGACTAGTACAGTCTACCGTTCCATTGACTAGTACAGTCTACCGTTCCATTGACTAGTACAGTCTACCGTTCCATTGACTAGTACAGTCTACCGTTCCATTGACTAGTACAGTCTACCGTTCCATTGACTAGTAAGTCTACCGTTCCATTGACTAGTACAGTCTACCGTTCCATTGACTAGTACAGTCTACCGTTCCATTGACTAGTACAGTCTACCGTTCCATTGACTAGTACAGTCTACCGTTCCATTGACTAGTACAGTCTACCGTTCCATTGACTAGTACAGTCTACCGTTCCATTGACTAGTACAGTCTACCGTTCCATTGACTAGTCAGTCTACCGTTCCATTGACTAGTACAGTCTACCGTTCCATTGACTAGTACAGTCTACCGTTCCATTGACTAGTACAGTCTACCGTTCCATTGACTAGTACAGTCTACCGTTCCATTGACTAGTGCAGTCTACCGTTCCATTGACTAGTACAGTCTACCGTTCCATTGACTAGTACAGTCTACCGTTCCATTGACTAGTACAGTCTACCGTTCCATTGACTAGTATAGTCTACCGTTCCATTGACTAGTACTTCCTACCGTTCCATTGACGTACAGTCTACCGTTCCATTGACTAGTACAGTCTACCGTTCCATTGACTAGTGCAGTCTACCGTTCCATTGACTAGTACAGTCTACCGTTCCATTGACTAGTACAGTCTACCGTTCCATTGACTAGTACAGTCTACCGTTCCATTGACTAGTACTTCCTACCGTTCCATTGACGTACAGTCTACCGTTCCATTGACGTACAGTCTACCGTTCCATTGACTAGTACAGTCTACCGTTCCATTGACTAGTACTTCCTACCGTTCCATAATCTAGCACGGGCAATACGCGTCCCTGCTAGCTAGTCACATCACTTGGTATCCCAACTCTCTCTCCTTCAGGATCTTCCTATATAAAGGCAGACGGATTCAATACTTGTCCGAGAGTATATATACACTGAGAAGTGTCTTTTAAACTCTCGAATGATGGTCAACAGGTAACATGCAGTGTTAATGACGATCGTGTAGTCGATAGGCTTCAAACTCTATACTCTATGCCCTATTTAGGGACTTATTCACACGCTGTACCAAATACTTAAATTTTCTATACTACGCTAAAAAAATAATCGTAGTTTTTTAGAACAATATGACAATTGTCGTTCAGCGGGAGAATTGATGTACGTGCATAAGTATCGTACGTGCACATGTACGTACGTAAGTATCGTACACAGGAGGAGAGGTCATGTGTTTTTTTTTTAGCTAACTCTCTGCGCGAGGTTGTTAAAGTTGAGATATTTGTGAGAACTTGATGGGAAGGTATGTGTGTGTCTCCTCCCTAGGACACAGTGCCTGGAACACAGTGCCTGGGACACAGTACCTGGGACACAGTGCCTGGAACACAGTGCCTTGGACACAGTGCCTGGGACACAGTGCCTGGAACACAGTGCCTGGGACACAGTGCCTTGGACACAGTGCCTGGGACACAGTGCCTGGGGCACTGCCTGGGACACAGTGCCTGGGACACAGTGCCTGGGACACAGTGCCTGGGACACAGTGCCTGGGACACAGTACCTGGGACACTGCCTGGGACACAGTGCCTGGGACACAGTGCCTGGGGCACTGCCTGGGACACAGTGCCTGGGACACAGTGCCTGGGACACAGTGCCTGGGACACAGTGCCTTGGACACAGTACCTGGGACACTGCCGGGAATACAGTGCCTGGGACACAGTGCCTGGGACACAGTACCTGGGACACAGTGCCTGGGACACAATGCCTGGAACACAGTGTCTGAGACACAGGGCCTGGGACACAGTGCCTGTGACACAGTGCCTGGGACACAGTGCCTGGGACACAGTGCCTTGGACACAGTACCTGGAACACAGTGCCTGGAACAGTACCAGGGACACAGTGCCTGGGATACAGTGCCTGGGACACAGTGCCTTGGACACAGTGCCTGGGACACAGTACCTGGGACACAGTGCCTGGAACAGCACCAGGGACACAGTGCCTGGAACAGTACCAGAGACACAGTGCCTGTGCTCTTTCATTTTTTCCACTCTACCTTTTACACCCCCCACTCTTTCTACCTCCTTAACCATTTACTCTCTCTACCTCATACACCCCCACAATCTACCCTCTACACCACCACTCTCCTTACACACACACACACGGGGCCAGGAGCTGAGTCTCGACCCCTGCAACCACAATTATGTGAGTACACACACACACTCAGTCACCCACTCTCCCACAAACACACAAACTCCTCACCAAACGTACTTCCCCCACACCCAATCTGAGAGATGTATACCTCCCAGTGTTTACACAGTGAGAGATGCATACTTCATTGTGTATATATACTGACAGGTGCAAAGCAACCACTGTGAAAAAATAGTGAACTTCCAAGCGATTTCGTGATTTCCCACATTGTTCTGTATATTGTGATATCACCTGTTTACTGGGATTTTATTGTATACTGATAGGTATATATATATATATATATATATATATATATATATATATATATATATATATATATATATATATATATATATATATATAATCGGTGTAAATACATTGAGAGGTATGTATCTGTGTATACACAATATAAAGTTGGTTATTTATCAGCTTATATAAATTGAGAGGCGTTTGTCTCTCTGGGCATATACACTGAGAAGTGTATATCTCAGCGTGTATATGCACCGAGAAGTATATATCTCAGTGTAAATGCTTGTTTCTCAGCGTGTATACACTGAGAAATGTATATCTCAGCGTGAGGTGTCTCACATTTTATCGTTCGTTCTCTTATGACATTTTAGTGAGACCATTGTCAATGTAATTTAAGTGGATGATATACTGAGAACGGTGTACATTGTTTACATAATCTGTGGTATCGTTACTACAAGAGTAGAAACAAAATAATACGATTATTATTTTTAAAGAGTACTTTGGTGTATAGCAACGTAGAGAAGAGGTGATCCCTTGACTCCTTAAATACCACGACAGTTTAACTACTACAAGCTAACTATTACAAGCTGCCTACCTCAAACTGACTACCACAAGCCAGCTTCCATAAACTATCACAAGCTAACTACCACAAGCTAACTACCTCAAACTGACTACCACAAGCCAGCTTCCATAAACTATCACAAGCTAACTATCACAATCTAACTACCTCAAACTGACTACCACAAGCCAGCTTCCATAAACTATCACACAATACCAGCTACACAAGAGCTCATACTATCACAGCAACTACACTAACTACTACCTGACTACAAGCCAGCTCATAAACTATCACAAGCTATCCAACTTAAAGCCAGCTCATAAACTATCACAACTAACTACCAAGCACTCCACAAGACATAACTATCACAAGCTAACTCAAGCTCTAACACCCAACTTCCAACTAACTCCAAAGCACTACCACAAGCCAGCTTCCATAAACTATCACAAGCTAACTACCACAAGCTTACTACCACAAGCCAGCTTCCATAAACTATCACAAGCTAACTACCACAATCTTACTACCACAAGCCAGCTTCCATAAACTATCACAAGCTAACTACCACACAGCTTGACTACCACAAGCTCATAACTATCCAGTAACATCACAATTGACCACAAGCCAGCATACTACTACACACACTGTTATAGCCAGCTTCCACAAACTATCAGCAAGCTAACTATCACCAAACTAACACCACCAACTCCTAACTACCTACAACTACACCACAAGCCAGCTGCTACTAATTTGTCAGCTACTGTTTTAAACAACTCAGAATGAGCATCTTGATCTGTTTACCCAGCAGGCAGTGGGTGTTAGCCCACTGCTGTGACTCCCATGCTGGGAAGGTGTTAGTGTAGCGTAGATACGACTGGGCGTCGCAGTGGGTTAAGATACCACATCAGCTCATAGAATGTATATTAAGCAGTGTAGTGAAGAAAATATGTATGGGAAAAAAATTATCATTGACACCAGGAACATCACATTGACACCATGGTACATCACACTGCTACCACTGACACCAGGTACATCACACTGCTACCACTGACACCAGGTACATCACACTGCTACCACTGACACCAGGTACATCACACTGCTACCACTGACACCAGGTACATCACACTGCTACCACTGACACCAGGTACATCACACTGCTACCACTGACACCAGGTACATAACACTGCTACCACTGACACCAGGTACATCACACTGCTACCACTGACACCAGGTACATCACACTGCTACCACTGACACAAGGTACATCACACTGCTACCACTGACACCAGCACATCACACTGACACCAGGTATACCTCACACTGCCATAATTGACACCAGGTACACCATACTGCCACTATTGACACCAGGTACACCACACTGCCACCACTGACACCAGGTACATCACACTGCCACTATTGACACCAGGTACACCACACTGCTACTACTAACACCAGGTACACCACACTGCCACTATTGACACCAGGTACACCACACTGCCACCATTGACACCAGGTACACCACACTGCCACTGCTACCAGGTACACACACTGCACCCTGACACCAGGTACCACCTGCACTATTGACACCAGGTACACCCCTGACTACTAACACAGGTACACCACACTGCCACTATTGACACCAGGTACACCACACTGCCACCACTGACACCAGTACACCACACTGACACCAGGTATACCTCACACTGCCATATTGCTACCAGGTACACCACTGCCACCATGACACCAGGTACATCACACTGCCACCACTGACACCAGGTACATCACACTGCCACTATTGACACCAGGTACACCACACTGCTACACTCCACCAGGTACACCACACTGCCACCAGGTACACCACACTGCCACTATTGCTACCAGGTACACCACACTGCCACCCCTGACACCAGGTACACCACACTGCCACTATTGACACCAGGTACACCACACTGACACCAGGTAACCACACTGCACCAGGTATCACACACTGACACAGGTACACCACATTGCCACCACTGACACCAGGTACATCACACTGCCACCAGGTACACCACACTGCCACCAGGTATACCTCACACTGCCATCATTGCTACCAGGTACACCACACTGCCACCAGGTACACCACACTGACACCAGGTACACCACACTGACACCAGGTACACCACACTGCCACCAGGTACACCACACTGACACCAGGTACACCACACTGACACCAGGTACACCACACTGACACCAGGTACACCACACTGACACCAGGTACACCACACTGACACCAGGTACACCACACTGACACCAGGTACACCACACTGACACCAGGTACACCCCACTGACACCAGGTACCCCCACTGACACCGGTACACACACTGACAAGGTACACCACACTGACACCAGGTACACCACACTGACACCAGGTACACCCACTGACACCAGGTACACCACACTGACACCTTGCCCCGGAGACACATCCATCACTTGGCCACACAGATTAACAGATTTATCGCCTGGAAGCTGCGTCTTGTATTACCGGGAAATACTTGGGAAATCGCCCCCCCCCCCTCTCCCACTTGTTTGGCCTCTCCCAGCCGAGACCTTGACAGGCCTACACGCAAGCCTTGCTCAATATAATATAGACCTATGTGATCTACGATAGTCTGGTAACAAACTAAAATGGAACTAACATCAAGGATATTTCAGTTATTTAAATTGCTGAATTAAGATCTCATTGTATATACGCTAAGAGAACTATAACTCTCGGTGCATATATATTGTGAATACGCTGAAGAAATACAAGTCACCGTGTGTATACAGAAAGACACAAACTTCTTGCAGCATATACAGCAAGAGATTCTTGGTATATATATATATATATATATATATATATATATATATATATATATATATATATATATATATGTCGTGCCGAACATTTAAAATTGGTCAATTGGCAAGAACTTATTTAAAATTAAGTCCTTTTTAAATTTTCTCTTATACGTTTAAAAATATATATATATTTTATTTATGTTAATGTAAAATTTAATAATTTTGTACCAAAAGAACCTTAGAAAACTTACCTAACCTTATTATAACAAACGCAATTTAATTTAGCCTAATCCAACTAAATATATTTTAGATAAGTTTACAATAATTTAATAATAAACAAACACAATGAATTTTTTTTTCGTTAGGTTCAGAATGATTTTTGCGAAATTATTGCATACACAAATTTTCGCTTGCCTTATTCGGCAAGAAGAGCGTTGCTATTTAAGCCAAAATTGCAAGTTTTACCTATTCGGCACGACATATATACATACATAAATTAAGAGATACACACCTTGTGGTACACACCTGGTGGTACACACCTTGTGGTACACCTGGTGGTATACACCTGGTGGTACACACCTGGTGGTACACACCTGGTGGTACACACCTGGTGGTACACACCTAGTGGTACACACCTGGTGGTACACACCTGGTGGTACACACCTGGTGGTACACATCTGGTGGTACACACCTGGTGGTACACACCTGGTGGTACACACCTAGTGGTACACACCTGGTGGTACACACCTGGTGGTACACACCTGGTGGTACACCTGGTGGTACACACCTGGTGGTTCATATCCGCTGACACAACCAAATTATATTCACTAAGTGATACTTCTTGTTTTAGATACACATTCACATAGACAACTTTCATAATATATACACCGATAGATACACACTTCTGAGTGTATATATATACACAAAGATGGGAACGTTTTTCAATTTATATACGCAGAGATATACACCTCATTGTATGTACCTTTACTTACAATAGTGAAAATAATAATTACCGAAGTTCTGGTAAGAAATTACGTATTATTATTATTAATTATTATTATTATTATTGTTATTATTATTAAATAAAAATACACGGGGATTCGAACCGTCGTCCTGGCACGTAGCAGGCCCAAGAAGTTTACACAGCAATATTTTATTAATCTTATATGGGAGCGGTAAACCCATAGGGGTCATACAGCACCTGGGGAACGGGAGGTACACTAGGTTTGATCGTAGGAAAATATAGCTCCGGTTCTTCGAATCAAGAGCCCTACACCACTCCAGTCAAGAGTTAAGTTAAATGGCAGGTGTTGCGTTCTTGTAAAAGTGACGTAATGGTTTGTTTACGTTCGTTGGTGATGGGTAACTGTTGTATCATCAACACTTGTCAGTGCTCAGTAATAACCCACGTGGACACAGAAACACAGGAGGCTGATTGATCTGTATATTTCGACCTCCCCTTCTGGGATCCTCTTCAGCAGATTTAAGGTGTCCTGTAGCTCGATTGGTGGCGCGCTCAGCTTACCACCCGTACCGGGGGTCGATCCTCGGTACGGGTCGAAACATTAGGACGTGTTTCCTTAAGACACCTGCTGTCCCTGTTCACCTGTCAGTAAAATAGGTACCTGGCTGTTAGTCGACTGGTGTGGGTCGCATCCTGGGGAAAAAAATGAACTAATTTGCCTGAAATGCTCTGCATAACAAGGAGCTTTCTATTTAGTATCTCATTGATGTCAGATAGGTCTGTATACCTTATACATATACTTGTAGAAACAAAGATTATTATTATTATTATTATTATTATTATTATTAATTATTATTATTATTATTATTATTATTATTATTATTTAACTACGTCATGTGATGAAGAGTCTGTTACAGTTTCTTCACAAGCTCTGGGATACAATCAGTTTAGAAATATGTTTGGACTGTGTTGTATTCCCTTGAATCCAGTCAGGGACTGACCACCTCAAATACCTCTGCATACTCAATACTGAAGAAGCCTACTGTGTAGGCAGAACGTTTCAATAATAAAGATACTGCACGTGTATCTTAGATCTCATTAGCACCTAATGTTGTTGGGCAATAGAACGTGGTGTTTTATCCTGTAGCTTGGTGAGTCTCTCACCATCCTGTAGCTTGGTGAGTCTCTCAGCATCCTGTAGCTTGGTGAGTCCCTCACCATCCTGTAGCTTGGTGAGTCTCTCACCATCCTGGGAGCTCACTCACTCGGATGTCGTAATATCGTTAATTGAAAGAGGTGTGCTTAAATGTGGCATAAATTTTAGCCTGGAGATCCGTGTTCTATCCTGTACGACTCCATAAGATCCGTGTTCGATCCTCTGTGACTCAGTAACATCCGTTTTCGATCTTGTGTGACTCCATAAGAACCGTGTTCGATCCTTCATGACTCATTATTTCACCTCCAGTCACACCTACATTCCTACATATTTCCATTTTATCCTCTGTGTATATAAATATATATATATATATCGTGCCGAATAGGTAAAATTCGTCAATTAGCAAGAACTCATTTAAAATTTAGTCCTTTCTAAAATGTTCTCTTATACGTTTAAAGATATATTTTTTTAATTTATGTTAATGTAAAAATCAATAATTTTGTACCAAAAGGACCTTAGAAAACTTACCTAACCTTATTATTATTATTATTATATATATATATATATATATATATATATATATATATATATATATATATATATATATATATATATATATATATATATATAGAGCACTGAAATAATAACAATGTAGGAAGTAGTCTTTATAGTAAGGTATCCAATGACCTTTATTGATAAATCCCTTGAAGATGCAGGAAACACCTTTTTACAGCCTTGAAGGTCAGGAACCACAAGCAACCAAAACCATGATGATGTAGCAAATATCTTTCTTGAAATTCCTCCTCCTTCGCTTTCAACATTATTGCGGTATTTAATAATTTATATGTCAACAAAGAAAAGTCCCGATTAAAAATTCCTAAAGACACTGTGTTGATGGTCGCATCTATAAAGTGTCTTGTGCCAAATGTGATAAGTAAAGTAAAAACTATATTTCAATTTAGAAAAACAAAAATATACTTCACAAATATCCCACGACGTTTCGGTCTGTGCCGAAGCAGTGTGAAGGGAGTTGATCATAGTCTAGGAGAGCCAGAAATATCGCCTTAAGGTTCTTAACCAGGGTATGCGATTCCATCTCTGAATAATTTGACTTTTTTTCTATAAAAAATGATAGTCTTATAATTTTCTTTCAGCTGTTGTGTTGCTATCTATCCATATGTTAAGTAAAAACTAAGCTATGGTGATGGTGATTTGTACAGTCTGGTGAAGGGGATATGGGGAGATATTGGGCTATCCAGTGTGGGCCTGTCGTAAAAAAAATGGAGAACCCTTGTTTAAAAACATGGTTGATCAGTGAATTGTTTCAGCCAAGGTATTGTGACGATTATTCTTGATGGTGATTGTCGTCTAACTTGGCACGTTTCCCATACTTCTGTAAGTCTACTCCCCACTCCTGTATAATCTTACTCCCCACTCCTGTATAATCTTACTCCCCAATCTTCCATAAGTTTACTTCCCACTTTTTAAAGTCTACTCATTATTTTTATTTATTCAATATAAGTTTCCTTCTTTACATTTCTTCCTCAGTCTTCATCGTTCACATTTCTTCCTCAGTCATTATCTTGCTCGTGTTATTCTCCCTCTCCGCTGTGGTGCTGGATAAAGTTATAAGAGAGGATAATCTACCATAACTCCTGGACGTACCAAGACTGACAGCGCAAGTGCTCTGTCATCTCCCTGTGAACGTTTTGGGGTCGAGTGAGGGGAAGAGAAGGGAGGAATGAAGGGAGGAGAGAGGGTAAGCAGAGAGAGAGGGTAGGTGGGTTAAACCCACAAGTAAACTAAGAAAATACATAAGTGGGAATTTCTGTGTTTCGACCTCCGACTGGGGTCCTCTTCAGCGGAATGGACATGCGAGAGAAGCAACAGATGTAGGGTAGGGGTCAAACTACGCTGAAAAAAAATATATAACGTTTGTGGAGGGTTTTAAGAGAAACACAGTAGTAGGTCTACTGGCCCATGCCAAAACTCAGCTGACTCACAGTTAATGGTACTAGATAGTCGTGTGCTTTGTCAGCACTTGGTTAATGGTACTAGAATGGTCGGGTTCTCTCAGCACTTACTAGAACGGTCGTGTACCCTCAACAGTTACTAGAACGGGCGTGTACCCTCAACAGTTACTAGAACGGTCGTGTACCCTCAACAGTTACTAGAACGGTCGTGTACCCAGTCATCACTTACTAGAACGGTCGTGTGCCCTGTCAACAGTTATATTGCTAAGCGAAGAATCTGAAGAGTGGCGTACCTCTTCCGTTGAAGCCTGCTGCCGGGACGGGGGTATAAGAGAGTAATCTTGGTGATCGGATCCAGTGTCGACTACCGGCCTTTAGATGCTTGAAGTTTGTTTTGGATCGTGTGAGCATACTCGTCGAGTGCGCTCACATGGACAGCCAGTTTTATGTGTGATGTTACTCTCATTCCAGTTTATGGCGTGGTTGAGAGGTCTCATATGTTGGGAGATAGCTCAGTTTTCCTGCTCGTATTGAGAGAGAGAGAGAGAGAGAGAGAGAGAGAGAGGTCACTTTGAATGCGTACTGTGGCTTCTGAAAAAAAAAAAATATTCACATCCTTGACGCTGTGTAACTAAAAGTAGCTTTAGGAAGCGGGTGGCGTTGTGTAGATGGTTTCTTTCGTAATAAAGCAATAAATAATTAAAGAGTTGTAAGGCCATGTGTTATGCTCGCATCTGTATCTTACATGTCAACAATGGTCAAAAGTATTGCCAAACACACCTGTTCTTATTATCAAACCTGTGTCAACTACATGTGTTGATATTGCATATGTTCAAGTTATTATTATTATTATTGTCATTATTATTATTGTTGTCATTATTATTATTATTACTATTATTATTACTATTATTATTATTATTATTGTCATTATTATTATTGCTATTATTATTATTATTATTATTATTATTATTATTATTATCATTATTATTATTGATGTGTTATTATTATTATTATTATTATTATTATTATTATTATTATTATTATTATTATTATGCAAGTGCCACCATTCGCATGACACCCGGGTGGCACTATGGCACCTGCCTGACACTATGACACTGGCACAGGAGCTGCCTCTTAATCCCGTCGGTGACACCACGAATATTCATCTGAAAATTCCTGAGGAATTCTCCAGAAGAATAAAGAAAATAAGAAAAATGTTGGAGCGCCAGTGGAAGCCGGAGGCCTCAGCCTCCGGCTTCAGAGGCGCCGCTCCTAATAACTATCTCCGCTGAAGTTACTTAAGAATGAGAAATATGAGAGGGAGGGAGAGAGAGAGAGAGAGAGAGAGAGAGAGAGAGAGAGAGAGAGAGAGAGAGAGAGAGAGAGAGAGAGAGAGAGAGAGAGAGAGGGAGATATTACAGAGATTAGATTAATTCACTTAACATTATATACATCAAGATAAAGGCAAAGTATATATATACAAAACAACCACGGGGGAGTTGAATGATAGCTGTAGGCCTTTCGTGCTGCAATTAGCACATCATCAGGAGATTGCAATGTTGCAGAAAAGAGGAGGAGGTTGCAAGCAAACACGATCACAGGAAGCACCTTTGAGCTTGTGCAAAATATTGTTTTTAATCCTTACAAAAAAAACTACAGATTTTATATATTCCATGAAAAGGGTAAAACGTAACCTCCATAACGTCATGCTTGCTGCTGGCACCAATAATCTGACTTATTGGGCCATCAACACCCCTTCCCATCACCCCCCTTTGCCAAACACACAAACACTCGACCCCTGCAACCACAAATAGGTGAGTACACCTAGTAGCAAACAGTGAAGAGGCGGGGCCAGGAGCTATGAATCGACCCCCTGCAACCACAAATAGATGAGTACACACATAAACACAAACGCATAACTCAATTCCAGGTTCGAGACTTCGAAATGAACCATGAATAAATTTCACTCCCTTACATTTGGATAAGCGAGTCGTGCAGAGCCCGGGATCCCTTCACCGGGTAATACCAGCAGTCAGGAGAGCACACACACACACACTCTTTTCGCGTCATTTGGAAATATACTGCTAGGAAACAGCTGTGGCAGGCGTGGAATACACGCCAGACGAGGCGGATATCTGAAGCATCCGCAAACAACCAGCTGCCTTCAGAAACACAAGCCGGAGAAGTAAATAAGATAAGGTTCTCCCACCTGTGTTCAAGGTAGGATGGTATATCCTGCTCAGAGGTCTAGCTAATAAAGGTAAGGTGGTACCAGCTGGTCCTGGTATATTTAAATCAAAGGTAAGGTGGTACCAGCTGGTCCTGGTATCTTTAAATCAAAGGTAAGGTGGTACCAACTGGTCCTGGTATCTTTAAATCAAAGGTAAGGTGGTACCAGCTGATATTGGTATCCTTAACCCAAAGGTAATGTGGTATCAACTGATCCTGGTATCTTCAAATCGAAGGTAAGATAGTACCGAAAGATTAAAGGATACGACATCTGAGTACGTATCTTTATTGAGAGGAGTCTCTTAGTAAAGATACCCAGGTGTTACATGTGTGTCTTACTCGTCAACTGGATGGAAATGGTAAGCCACTGAGCGAGGGTTTGACAAGCAGTAGTGTTGTAACAGTTGATCTCATTGGTCGGAATTAACGTAGAAGCAAAGCGACTGATCTTAGGAGTTACACAAGGAAAACAGCTGATCCTAGGAGTTATCGCGGAGGGAAAGCAGCTGATTCTAGCAGCTGCACAAGGAGACAACTGATCCTAGGAGCTGTGGTAAACACAGGAAGCCAGCTGATCCTAGCAGCTATGGTAAACATAGATGTTTCAGGCCGAGGAGCTGGTAAAATAAACACAGATCATGAACTTCCGTAACATAAATTCATGAATGTTTACTCTCCAGACAGGTTTAGCGCTCATTGTGAGTATAATAATGCATGTATACATGTGTGCACGTTTATGCATGTGTGTATGCGTGTTTTGATTGATGCACGAGTGTATGTATACATTATTACGTATAAATTCATTCATGTATGTATATTATACACAGCTGTGTATGTGTTGTCAACATGACAGTCAGTCCAAACCATTCGTTGAATTCCTAATTAGAAAACCCGACCGTCTTACTGACCACCGGGGTCATTAGGACTCTGCTTGTCACCTCTTCACCACCAGTCGAGAATATATGAATCCTTAAAATATGGATTAAGATTAAGTTGGTGTTGGGACGGGGCCAAATTTTTTTGCCGATATCGATACTTAATTTTAGGTCGATATCGGTACTGACAGTGATGATATAAAAATTAGCCGATACCCGAAGATAGAGAGACTTTGCTACACTTCCACTAAGTGTATGTACGCTGACACACACACACCTCTCGGTGTGTATACCTTGTGAGAAGGAGAGTGTTATGTGTATAGAGTATCAGGACACTCCAGCAGCTTCAGAAATTGATGTAATAGACACAGGTGGTGTGGCAGACAGTGACACAGTGTGGCAGACAGTGACACAGTGTGGCAGACAGCGACACAGTGTGGCAGACAGTGACACAGTGTGGCAGACAGTGACACAGTGTGGCAGACAGTGACACAGTGTGGCAGACAGTGACACAGTGTGGCAGACAGTGACACAGTGTGGCAGACAGTGACACAGTGTGGCAGACAGTGACACAGTGTGGCAGACAGCGACACAGTGTGGCAGAAAGTGACACAGTGTGGCAGACAGCGACACAGTGTGGCAGACAGTGACGCAGTGTGGCAGACAGTGACGCAGTGTGGCAGACAGCGACGCAGTGTGTCAGACAGTGACACAGTGTGACAGACAGCGACAGTGTGGCAGACAGTGACACAGTGTGACAGACAGCGACACAGTGTGGCAGACAACGACACAGTGTGGCAGACAGTGACACAGTGTGACAGACAGCGACACAGTGTGGCAGACAGCGACACAGTTTGGCAGACAGCGACACAGTGTGGCAGACAGCGACACAATGTGGCAGACAGCGACACAATGTGGCAGACAGCGACAGTGTGGAAGACACTGTGTCGTGGCTTACGACACTGTCCGAACTTCAACTTTAATTAATCAAAAGCAGCTGTTAAGTAATTGCCAGCACATCACTGCTGCTGCAGCTCACTCCAGCCATCAGTAGTTTTAACAGTCGTAGCTTCATGTAATATGTACCGTATTTTCCAGCATATAAGGCGCACGAGCAAACAAGACGATGGTTCCAAACAGTTGTATGGTAGCGTTAGTAAACAACTGCTAAGGCCTAACCCAAAGCCTACCATTGACCCTGACTTTGAGCATATAAGGCGCAGGCTGATTTTCCAGGCTTTTTTGGGTTATCCTGGGTTCTCTACACATATGCTGCTATGTATGAAAATCTATGTAACTGTATTTGTGTATACCTGAATAAACTTACTTACTTACCCAGATGTATGCAGGAGAGCAGTGAATGTTTCAGTAGACCTTGATCTCTGTGTTAGGGAGGAAGGTGTTGTTGACTGCTGGGGAAGCTGTTGCATGTTGGGTTAAAGAGAACATCGTGTAACTAATTATATTGAGGCAACGTTTCGCTCTCCGGGAGGTTTGTCGAGCCGTTATAAACAAAGCAGTGACACATTATTACAAGGTGTCACATGTAGCCGTAATGACCCTCGTCTAGTCTACATGTAGCCGTAATGACCCTCGTGTAGTCTACAGGCTTTGAAAACCATATTATCCGATTAAGCGGATAATATACACTGATAGGTGTATGTCTTTCAGTGTAAATAACTGATTCAGAGAACCGACGAGTTGATAAATTAGACACATGTGTAACACCTGAGTATCTTTATTATGGAGACGAATAAAGATACCCAGGTGTTGAATATGTGTCTAATTTATCAACACGTCTTTTAGTGTTCAATAATATCCCGCATGAAGACAGAAACTCAGAAGATTAATTGGTCTGTGTATTTCGATTCCCTTCTGGGATCCTCTTCAACTGAAGAGGACCCCAGAAGGGAATCGAAATATACAGATCAATTAATCTTCTGAGTTTCTGTCTCCGTGTGGGATATTATTGAACATGGCTTTCAGTGCATAAAAGCTGATAGCTTACCTTAAACCTTATTTGTGGATTAAGGCATTCCTGACTAGTAGTGAACAGGTTACATGTAGCCTTAACAGGCACGTAAGTTCTCCTGTCTTCTAATAACATGTTCATTTTTCCATTATAATCTACCTTGTCCATAATTACTATCGCATTTGCTTTGTCTGTTTGGTAAGGTGAAGTCCAGGATCTTTCCTTAATTCATGGTATAACTTAACATATCTTTGATGACAATTGTTGTTGTAGAGGTCTAAGCCTCGCTCAGACCTCTTAATGACCCTCGTGTAGACGATAGGTTTTAAACCCTGTTAACCTACGTATTCTACATGATAGCTGCATAGTGGGAACAGAAGCTAGCTATGTTCCCTGTCGTGTTCCACCACAAAGGATGAACGTCTTACACAGTGTGGAAATATATCAGCCTGAGGTGGGATATCTTCAGGTGTTCCTTACGAGGTTCATCAGTTACGGCAGTTCCAAAGGTTTCTTTCCAGCAGAGCCACAGTTACCATTACTTTTTCTTTTACACAAATCAGTTTTACAGGCTAAGAGGTGTTGTCCAATCTCAGTTCATTTCAAAGCCCAACACTATCTAAGCCTAAAGATATACTCCCACTCCCGTCAGGATGTGACCCACAATAGTCGCCTAACACCCAAGTACCTACTTACTGCTAGGCGGACAGGGGCAGCAGGTGTAAGGAAACACGTCCAACGTCAGGATGGTCTAAAACACACACACACACAGTCTGGAAAGTGATGTATTGGAGGCAGGAGCCATACATAGCTTTAAGGGGTATGATAAAGCTCATGGAGCAGGAAGAATCACCTAGTAGCGACCATTGAAGAGGTGGGGCCAGGAGCTGTGAATCAACCCCTGCAACCACAACTAGGCGAATACAGATAGTTTCGCAAGCTTTACGAAGCTATCTGCAACGTCACGGGGCAACAAAGAGGAAGAATTGGTGAAGAGAAGGAGAGAGGATGAGGAAGGAAGGGAGGGGAAAGAGGGAATGAGGGGAGGGAAGAAGAGTAGTGAAAGAGAGGTGTATGAAATTGTTAATGCCACACTGGGTTAGTTGACGGAGATGAATGGGTGGAGATGGGTAGGAGACAGTGATGGAGACGGAGAGGAGGGGACGAGGAGACAGCGAAGAGCAGTAAAGGCCCCTTTATCCCTATGCTATATTTATCTAAGCTTCCTGGTAATATATCTTACCTACCTACCTCCCTACCTCTCTTTCTCTCATGAATTACTGATAGTGGAGTCTATCCTTCAACCCAGCTTTCTATTAAGGAAATGGCTGACAATGACATATATTTGAGAGTAAATATATAAAAAAGAGAGAAGTAAGCGAGTGTATATTTAAGAGTTCGCTCACAATTCCGAACTCTTAACAGTGTCATTATGTAGCAAATCTTATAGAACTGAAGCTGCGGACGCCTCACGAAGTTCAAGGAGTGGAACTTTCACTTCCTTCAAGGAAATGATTCCAGTCTTCAAGGAGCTGCACGACCCTTGTGGGTTTAGCGCTTGGTTGTGATTTATAATAATGGTGATGATAATATTCTTCGAGGATGATGATGACCTGGGGGGGGAAGGGGGCACCCTGATGCTGATGAAGAGATCTTGATGCGAGGAGTTAGAGCCGCAGTCGCCTCTTCCTTGAATTAAAATGGACTGACTCCCACAGGCGGCGGATGACCCCCTGCGGGTTCAGCGCTTCTACTAAAATAATGATAATAACAATAATAATAATAATAATTCACAGTAAAATAATGATAATGACCCCTGCGAGTTCAACGTTTTTATTCAATAATAATAATAATAATTTATGCTCATAACAAAAGCGTTGAGTTGCATCACCATACTGGGAGGTAATGTGAGTATTCTGAGCGTGTAATGTGTTGCATACATTAGATCGATAGTTGCGTGTGTTGCTTGCTCCAATCTGAGGGAATGCCCCGTAAGGAGCCCCAGGAAATCCCTGTACAGCAACTCAATTATCACCATCAATGCCCCGTGGTGTCGCCGGAAGAAATGTCAGAATTGGTATTGAAATGCCCAGGCAAATCCCACTAATCCACAAGAAATTCAAAGTTATGGATGTTTAATGCCCTGGTAAATCATCCTTATCCATAATACATCCAAAGTTGTGGATTTAAATACCCAGGTAAATCCTCCTTATCCATAAGACATTATAAGTTATGGATTTAAATGCTCAGGTAAATCCTCCTTATCCATAAGACATTCAAACTTATGGATTTAAATCCTCCTAACCCGTGAACACAAACCTTTCCACAGTTCTTAAAAGAGATTCACAGTAACGGTGATTGGTTACGAAAGTCATAACTAACCTCCAGATGAATCAGATAAATGATGAATCGGGTTGATAATGAATCAGATAAATGATGAATCGAAGAGATAATGAGCCAGATATATAATGAATCAGTTAATGAATCGGATAGATAATGAATCGGATAAATAATGAATCAGATAGATAATGAATCACAAATATAATCAAGAATCAAAAGACCTACATTTTCCTGCATCGCTGAAAATCATCATTTTCTAAATTAATGAAAATCATCACTTTCTAAATCAATTAAAATCATCACTTTCTAAATTATTGAAAATCATCACTTTCTAAATCAATGAAAATCATCACTTTCTAAATCAATGAAAATCATCACTTTCTAAATCAATGAAAATCATCATTTTCTAAATCAATGGAAATAATTTTGTAAATCAAGGAAATATCAACATTTTCTTAATGAAAATCATCTTCTAAGTCACTTTGAAAATCACTGGTAGCGTGAACCAGCAATCTACCAGTGTAGCTGGTAGTGTGAACCAGCAATCTACCAGTGTAGCTGGTAGCGTGAACCAGCAATCTACCAGTGGCTGGTAGCGTGAACCAGCGTACCAGTGAGCTGAGTGAACCAGCACACAGTAGCTGTAGAACCAGCACTACATGTGCTGGTAGTGAACCAGCAAGCTACCAGTGTAGCTGGTAGTGTGAACCAGCAAGTACCAGTGAAGCTGGTAGTGTGAACCAGCAAGCTACCAGTGTAGCTGGTAGCGTGAACCAGCAAGCTACCAGTGAAGCTGGTAGTGTGAACCAGCAAGCTACCAGTGTAGCTGGTAGTGTGAACCAGCAAGCTACCAGTGAAGCTGGTAGTGTGAACCAGCAAGCTACCAGTGTAGCTGGTAGCGTGAACCAGCAAGCTACCAGTGAAGCTGGTAGTGTGAACCAGCAAGCTACCAGTGTAGCTGGTAGTGTGAACCAGCAAGCTACCAGTGTGGCTGGTAGCGTGAACCAGCAAGCTACCAGTGTAGCTGGTAGCGTGAACCAGCAAGCTACCAGTGTAGCTGGTAGTGTGAACCAGCAAGCTACCAGTGTAGCTGGTAGTGTGAACCAGCAAGCTACCAGTGTAGCTGGTAGTGTGAACCAGCAAGCTACCAGTGTAGCTGGTAGTGTGAACCAGCAAGCTACCAGTGTAGCTGGTAGTGTGAACCAGCAAGCTACCAGTGTGGCTGGTAGTGTGAACCAGCAAGCTACCAGTGTGGCTGGTAGTGTGAACCAGCAAGCTACCAGTGTAGCTGGTAGTGTGAACCAGCAAGCTACCAGTGAAGCTGGTAGTGTGAACCAGCAAGCTACCAGTGTGGCTGGTAGTGTGAACCAGCAAGCTACCAGTGTGGCTGGTAGTGTGAACCAGCAAGCTACCAGTGTAGCTGGTAGTGTGAACCAGCAAGCTACCAGTGTAGCTGGTAGTGTGAACCAGCAAGCTACCAGTGTGGCTGGTAGTGTGAACCAGCAAGCTACCAGTGTAGCTGGTAGTGTGAACCAGCAAGCTACCAGTGTGGCTGGTAGTGTGAACCAGCAAGCTACCAGTGTGGCTGGTAGTGTGAACCAGCAAGCTACCAGTGTAGCTGGTAGTGTGAACCAGCAAGCTACCAGTGTGGCTGATAGTGTGAACCAGCAAGCTACCAGTGTAGCTGGTAGTGTGAACCAGCAAGCTACCAGTGTAGCTGGTAGCGTGAACCAGCAAGCTACCAGTGAAGCTGGTAGTGTGAACCAGCAAGCTACCAGTGTAGCTGGTAGTGTGAACCAGCAAGCTACCAGTGTGGCTGGTAGCGTGAACCAGCAAGCTACCAGTGTAGCTGGTAGTGTGAACCAGCAAGCTACCAGTGTGGCTGGTAGTGTGAACCAGCAAGCTACCAGTGTGGCTGGTAGCGTGAACCAGCAAGCTACCAGTGAAGCTGGTAGCGTGAACCAGCAAGCTACCAGTGAAGCTGGTAGCGTGAACCAGCAAGCTACCAGTGTAGCTGGTAGTGTGAACCAGCAAGCTACCAGTGTAGCTGGTAGTGTGAACCAGCAAGCTACCAGTGTAGCTGGTAGTGTGAACCAGCAAGCTACCAGTGTAGCTGGTAGTGTGAACCAGCAAGCTACCAGTGTGGCTGGTAGCGTGAACCAGCAAGCTACCAGTGTAGCTGGTAGCGTGAACCAGCAAGCTACCAGTGTGGCTGGTAGCGTGAACCAGCAAGCTACCAGTGAAGCTGGTAGCGTGAACCAGCAAGCTACCAGTGTAGCTGGTAGTGTGAACCAGCAAGCTACCAGTGTAGCTGGTAGTGTGAACCAGCAAGCTACCAGTGTAGCTGGTAGTGTGAACCAGCAAGCTACCAGTGTGGCTGGTAGTGTGAACCAGCAAGCTACCAGTGTGGCTGGTAGTGTGAACCAGCAAGCTACCAGTGTGGCTGGTAGTGTGAACCAGCAAGCTACCAGTGTGGCTGGTAGTGTGAACCAGCAAGCTACCAGTGTGGCTGGTAGTGTGAACCAGCAAGCTACCAGTGTGGCTGGTAGTGTGAACCAGCAAGCTACCAGTGTAGCTGGTAGTGTGAACCAGCAAGCTACCAGTGTAGCTGGTAGTGTGAACCAGCAAGCTACCAGTGTGGCTGGTAGTGTGAACCAGCAAGCTACCAGTGTAGCTGGTAGTGTGATCCAGCAAGCTACCAGTGTAGCTGGTAGTGTGAACCAGCAAGCTACCAGTGTAGCTGGTAGTGTGAACCAGCAAGCTACCAGTGTAGCTGGTAGTGTGAACCAGCAAGCTACCAGTGTAGCTGGTAGTGTGAACCAGCAAGCTACCAGTGTAGCTGGTAGTGTGAACCAGCAAGCTACCAGTGTGGCTGGTAGTGTGAACCAGCAAGCTACCAGTGTAGCTGGTAGTGTGAACCAGCAAGCTACCAGTGTGGCTGGTAGTGTGAACCAGCAAGCTACCAGTGTAGCTGGTAGTGTGAACCAGCAAGCTACCAGTGTGGCTGGTAGCGTGAACCAGCAAGCTACCAGTGAAGCTGGTAGCGTGAACCAGCAAGCTACCAGTGTAGCTGGTAGCCTGAACCAGCAAGCTACCAGTGTGGCTGGTAGCGTGAACCAGCAATCTACCAGTGTAGCTGGTAGCGTGAACCAGCAAGCTACCAGTGTAGCTGGTAGCGTAGTCTAGCCCAGACACTGGGATCCTGGTAAATAATTGGACTGTCAACCTCAAAGCTTATATGTTGTATCGTTCTCTTTGCTCACAGACCTGTTTATAATATCCAGTCTTCGCACCATAATTGTTAATTACTATTTCCGAAATGTTTTTAATATCGCAAGACGCGTTTTCAGTGGGGTTTTTTTCTTTTCAGAATTACGTCACGAGCAAGTATGGCAGAAATACGTAGAACGGAGTCGGGGTTTATGTGTATAAACGGTTTAGAAAAACCGGCAAGTTGATAAATGAGTTGGTTGTGCAATATTTGGGAATCTTTATTCCGGAAACGTTTCGCCAGCGGCTTCTTCAGTCCTTTGCAGAAAGGTGGACGACAAGGAGGAGGATTTTGAGGTCATCCGTCCCTCAGCTTGGAGTCGAAGTCCATGGACTGAACACATCGACTCCAGACTGAGGGACTGATTACCTCAAACTCCTCCTCGTCTTCCGCCTTTCTCTGTATCGGACTGAAGAAGCCGCTGGCAGAACAAATGTTGCACAAGTGTCTTATTTATCAATCCTTATCTCCTCATCCTTCACACACACACACATACACACACACACACACACACACACACACACACACACACACACACACACACACACACCAGGCAGCACGGATTCCGGGAAGGCAAATCCTGTGTAACAAACCTCCTAGAGTTCTATGATAAAGTAACAGAGGTAAGGCAAGAGAGAGAACGGTGGGTTGATTGCATTTTCCTGGACTGCAGGAAGGCCTTCGACACAGTTCCTCACATGAGATTAGTAAAGAAGTTGGAAGAACAAGCATGTATAACAGGAAGGGCACTGGAATGGATCAGGGAATACCTCACAGGGAGGCAACAACGGGTCATGGTGCGTGATGAGGTATCACAGTGGGCGCCTGTGACGAGCGGCGTACCGCAGGGGTCAGTCCTAGGACCAGTGTTAGTCTTGGTATATGTAAATGACATGACAGATGGGATAGACTCAGAAGTGTCTCTGTTCGCAGATGATGTGAAATTAATGAGGAGAATCACATCGGATGAAGACCAAGCAGGACTTCAAACAGACCTGGACAAGCTTGACATCTGGTCTAGCAACTGGCTTCTCGAATTTAATCCCACCAAATGCAAAGTCATGAGGATCGGAGAAGGGCAAAGAAGACCGCTGACAGAGTACAGGTTAGGTGGACAAAGGCTACAAACCTCATCAAAGGAGAAAGACCTTGAGGTGAGTATAACGCCAAGCACGTCTCCGGAAACACACATCAACCAGATAACCGCGGCAGCATATGGGCGACTGGCAAACCTAAGATTAGCGTTCCGTTACCTTAACAAGGAATCGTTCAAGACACTGTACACCGTGTACGTCAGGCCCATACTATAGTATGCAGCACCAGTCTGGAACCCACACCTGGTCAAGCACGTCAAGAAATTAGAGAAAGTGCAAAGGTTTGCGACAAGGCTAGTTCCACAGCTCAGGGAAATGCCATATGAAGAAAGGTTGAGGGAAATAGGACTAACAACACTGGAGGACAGAAGGGTTAGAGGAGACATGATAACGACATACAAAATACTGCAGGGAATCGACAAGGTAGATAGTGACAGGATGTTCCAGAGAGGGAACACAGAAACAAGGGGACACAACTGGAAGCTGAAGACTCAGATGAGTCAAAGGGATGTTAGGAAGCACTTCTTCAGCCATAGAGTAGTTAGGAAGTGGAATAGTCTAGCGAACGATATAGTGGAGGGGGGAACCATACATAGTTTTAAGACAAGGTATGATAAAGCTCATGGAGCAGGGAGAGCAGAGACCCAGTAGCGGACAGACAGCGAAGAGGCGGGGCCAGGAGCTGAGTCTCGACCCCTGCAACCACAATTAGGTGAGTACACACACACACACACACACACACACACACACAAAGGTGCAAAGGTTTGCAACAAGACTAGTCCCGTAGCTAAGGGGTATGTCCTACGAGGAGAGGTTAAGGGAAATCGACCAGACGACACTGGAGGACAGGAGAGATAGGGGGAACATGATAACGACATATAAAATACTGAGAGGAATTGACAAGGTGGACAGAGACAGAATGTTCCAGAGATGGGACACAGCAACAAGGGGACACAGTTGGAAGTTGAAGACTCAGATGAATCACAGGGATATTAGGAAGTATTTCTTCAGTCACAGAGTGGTCGGGAAGTGGAATAGGTTGGGAAGTGATGTAGTGGAGGCAGGTTCCATACATAGCTTTAAGAAGAGGTATGATAAAGCTCATGGCGCAGGGAGAGTGACCCAGTAGCGGCCAGTGAAGAGGCGGGGCCAGGAGCTATGACTCGACCCCTGCAACCACAACTAGGTGAGTACACACACACACACACACACACACACATTTACTGCGTACTTAACCAACCTTACCTATCCTAAGCTAATGTACCTTAAATAGCTTATGCAGATCCGTCGGCTTAGGTGGAGACTATGCAAGATTCACTGTAGTGTTAGGAATCCAGGGTGGAAAAAGCAAAATAATAATAATAATGTCTTTATTTCTACAAGTACATGTACAAGGCCTAGCTGACATCAATGACATATTGCTATATAGAATGCTGCTTGTTATGCACAGTATTTCGGGCAAATTAGGTCTATTTTGTCCCCAGGATGCCACCCACACCAGTCGACTAACACCCAGGTACCTATTTTACTGCTAGGTGAACATGGGGGAGTAACATGAGTGTTATGTGATCACACCTGAGTGGGAGAGATTAGACAATCTGAATGAGTAAATCTGGTCCAATTTACGTGAGGCTATCCCAGCAGTGCCAGTTATCCGGCATGTAGGTCTCTGTTATTGCTATGTGGCTTGTGTGAGAGCGCGGCGGTGATAACACTCGGCCTGACGCTGTTCAACTTGCCCAAGTTAGTAAGTGTTAGTGTTAGTTGTAATTGAGGGAGGAGGCTGAAGTTGTTGAAGGAGTGTGAATATCTGCTTCACACTTTCTCTCTCTCTCTCTCTCTTCTCTTTTTTTGTACAGGGTTTGACAAGGTTAGGTTAAGGATCCCTACCTTTATTGACAAGCTATTTAAAAGTTAAGGGTTCCTAACTTTATTTACAAGCTAAGAGCTGTTACCTACATCAGCTCATTTGAAAGCATTTTTATTGTTATGAAACATACAAGTAGGGAACAGAATGAAGTTAGAGCCATCTGTGGGCCAGCATTTTCATTTGATCAACTGACTTTATCTCGTTGACATCATAATGTTGTACGAATGTGTTCCAGACTCGAGTCATCCTATGGATAAATGATCTCAGATGAAGTAATATTCTGGAGAAGGTACAGCCAGAGTGAAGTTGCTGCTTTCTGCCCGTCTTGTGGTATAGACGCTTGCTTCTCGCTGTCTCTCTCTCTCTCTCTCTCTCTCTCTCTCTCTCTCTCTCTCTCTCTCTCTCCCTGCTTTTCTGTCCTTGACTCACACAACTAAATAATTCACGATAGTTCTTAATCTACTGAAGATTGCAGTAGATATTTCTTCTCAGCAGTTAGCCTCAGTGTAGAATCTCTCTTCTCTCTCTCTCTCTCTCTCTCTCTCTCTCTCTCTCTCACCAGTGAACAAAATAAACACATAAAATCCCCATTAGGGACACCGAGCTGAATAAATCCTCTCCTCTGAGAACCATAAAAAATTGGGATTTTGTATATAATTTATTTCCTTTTGTTTTTGTCTTTTCCTTGGCAGTATTTCAACTAGGAAGTTAATTACTATTGAATGTTTAATTACTCGTTTATTTGTAATATATCTCGTTAGTTCTTCCCAGTCTTGGGTTTAAGGGGTAATAGACCTGGTTTGTAGTGTATTGTAACTGTCCTTGTGGAGGTAAATCGTACGTATTGTTGAGAATTGTACCCATCCTTGTGGGATTGAATCGTCGAGTATTGTAGCCATCCTTGTGGGATTGAATCATTGTGTTGTAGCCATCCTTGCGGGATAGGATCATCTACATCAGGGGTCCCCAACCTGCGGCCCAAAAGCCGCATGTGGCCCTTCTAGGAAATGGATGCGGCCCTCACATGAAATCCACTTTTATGTAGGTTCCACACTGCACAGTGTCAACAACTGCGAAATATTTGAAGCCATTTTACACCAATACCTTATCACCACCTCTAACGACTGCCATCCATTTCTGGTCAGTGCCGGGTTATCCTTCTAGCGTCCTATATAGTGTCAGAAATTAGTAATTACATTGAAACTGTATTCATATTACCACGGTATATATATCTATAACACGGAATATATATATATATATATATATATATATATATATATATATATATATATATATATATATATATATATATATATATATATATATAACACGGTATTATATATATATAACACTATTTATATCTATAACACGGTATTTATATCTATAACACGGTATTTATATCTATAACACTGTATTTCTATCTATAACAAAACTTGAAGCATTTATCTTACAACTTTCATTATAGTTATTTTAATATATTATATTGTTATAAGTGTAATGTTATTATAGATCACTACAGATTGCGGCCTTTTTTTAAATTTGGCTTTTCAGTTTGGCCCTTTCGTTGGGGTCTACTTGAGATTCTTAAATTGTTGAGCGTCTCCGCCTATCATTGAAGTGATTCAGCGTGCTCATTGAGCCCTCCCACCAGACCTCAGTGAGCACTCCCACTAAACCTCAGTGAGCCCTCCCACCAGACCTTATTGAGCCCTCCCACCAGACCTTATTGAGCCCTCCCACCAGACCTCACTGAGCCCTCCCACCAGACCTCACTGAGCCCTTCCACCAGATCTTATTGAGCCCTCCCACCAGACCTTATTGAGCCCTCCCACCAAACCTTATTAAGCCCTCCCACCAGATCTTATTGAGCCCTCCCAGCAAACCTTATTAAGCCCTCCCACCAGACCTTATTGAGCCCTCCCACCAGATCTTATTAAGCCCTTCCACCAGACCTTATTAAGCCCTCCCACCAGACCTTATTGAGCCCTCCCACCAGACCTTATTAAGCCCTCCCACCAGAATTCAGGAATACCCACTTGATAATGATAACAAAAACGCCAATTTTAAGCTCTCTTATGTTTAGTGTTCACCTTCACTCGGTCTTAGTGCTCTGTACGTGGGATTAGTGCCCTGTACGTGGGATTAGTTTTATGTACGTACTCTTATTAGTGTGTACGTGGGATTAGTGTCCTGTACGTACGCTTATTAGTATGTACGTTGGCTTATTGCCGTGTACGTATGCTTATTAGTGTGTACATGGGATTATTACCGTGTGTACGTGAGCTTATTACTGTGTGTACGTCGGCTTATTAGTATGTACGTGTACTTATTGCCGTGTATGTAGGCTTATTAGTGTACGTGAATTTATTACTGTGTACGTGGTCTTATTAGTGTGTACGTAATTTTGTTAGTGTATAAGTTATTTTGTTAGTGCGTACGTGTGCTTATTACCGTGTAAGTTTTTCCTAACATATGCGGTTTTTTACCATGCATGGTTTAATTACGAGTCCAGTGTACGTATTTATTACCGTGTACATTTTTTAGCATCGCGTACTTGCATATTTATGTACGTTTTCATTCCCGCCGTACGTAATTATTCCCCCTCTTAGCTGTGTGTTATAATTACCATGTACGTTTTTACTCCGATGTACGTTTTTTTGGGGGGTGTTCGACTTACATACTGATTAAGAACGGGTAGAGCACGAAACACGGAACACAGAACACGGAACACAGAACACGGAGCACGGAACACAGAACACGGAGCACGGAACACGGAGCATGGAACACGCAGCACGGAGCCCTTAGTCCGGCCGCAGTTAAACTAACCCATGCTAAAATTACACGAGGTATATCCGTCATACACGAAGTATATCCGTCAGGCGTCGTATTGACACGAGGTATATCCGTCAGGCGTCGTAATAACAAAAGGTATATCCGTCAGGCGTCGTAATAACAAGGTATATCCGTCAGACGTCGTAATAACAAAAGGTATATCCGTCAGGCGTCGTAATAACAAGGTATATCCGTCAGACGTCGTAATAACACAAGGTATATCCGTCAGACGTCGTAATAACGCAAGGTATATCCGTCAGACGTGAGACCCACGAAGAAAAAAAAAACGTCTTAAACGACGAAGGTGCCACGTCTTCAAGACGCCAAAATGTCGTCTTAACGAAGAGTTGAAATCACCGTCAAACTGACCTGGGAAACTCTTCACGTAATTTATCTTATCTATTATTGTTTATCTTATCTATTATTGTTTATCTTATCTATTATTGTTTATCTTATCTATTATTGTTTATCTTATCTATTATTGTTTATCTTATCTATTATTGTTTATCTTATCTATTATTGTTTATCTTATCTATTACTGTTTATCTTATCTATTATTGTTTATCTTATCTATTATTGTTTATCTTATCTATTATTGTTTATCTTATCTATTATTGTTTATCTTATCTATTATCCATCTCATCTATTAATATCTGTCTTATCTGTTATCTATCTTATCTATTTCCTATCTTATCTATTTCCTATCTTATCTATCATCTGATCTATTATTATCTATTTTATCTATTATTATCTATCTTATCTATTATTTTCTATCTTATCTATTATTATCTATCTTTTCTATTATTATCCATCTCATTTATTATTATCCATCTCACCTACGTACTGTTAACAGGAGCAAGGGAGCATCTAGCTACTCTTAACAGGAGTAAAGGAACACGCAGCTACTGTTAACAGGAGTAAGGGAACACGTAGCTACTGTTAACAGGAGTAAGAGAACACATAGCTACTGTTAACAGGAGTAAGGAAGCACCTAACTACTGTTAACAGGAGCAAGGGAACACCTAGCTACTGTTAACAGGGGCAAGGGAACACCTAGCTACTGTTAACAGGAGTAAGGGAACACCTAGCTACTGTTAACAGGAGTCAGGGAACACCTAGCTACTGTTAACAGGAGTAAGAGAACACGTAGCTACTGTTAACAGGAGTAAGGGAACACCTAGCTACTGTTAACAGGAGTCAGGGAACACCTAGCTACTGTTAACAGGAGATAGGGAACACCTAGCTACTGTTAACAAGAGCAAGGGAACACCTAGCTACTGTTAACATGAGTAAGGGAACACCTAGCTACTGTTAACAGGAGATAGGGAACACCTAGCTACTGTTAACACGAGTAAGGGAACACCTAGCTACTGTTAACAGGAGACAGGGAGCACCTATCTACTGTTTATCAAGGGGGAGAGGGGTCCAGTGAGGGTTAACACACACAGGTTGTATACCCCCGGGAGGTTTACGTCTCTCAGTGTATACACACTTCAGAGTTTACCTTCATCACGGCTTTGGGAATTAATAAGAAGATTTTGATTGCTGGTGAAGAGGTGAGGTGCAGCCTTAATTAATGACCCATCGTGTGGTAGATAGGTTTTAAACCCGGTTAGCCCCGCAGCCAATACAGAAGGTGAGAATACAGAAATGAAGTTGCGTGTAACACTGATAATGTAACACTGGACAACTGCCTGGTAATGTAACACTGATAATGTAACACTGGACAACTGACTGGTAATGTAACACTGATAATGTAACACTGGACAACTGCACTGGTAATGTAACACTGGACAACTGCCTGGTAATGTAACACTGGACAACTGCCTGGTAATGTAACACTGGAAAACTGCCTGGTAATGTAACACTGATAATGTAACACTGGAAAACTGACTGGTAATGTAACACTGATAATGTAACACTGGACAACTGCCTGGTAATGTAACACTGAAACTGTAACACTGTGAACTAAACTGTAACCTGTAATGTAACACTGGACAACTGCCTGGTAATGTAACACTGATAATGTAACACTGGACAACTGACTGGTAATGTAACACTGATAATGTAACACTGGACAACTGCCTGGTAATGTAACACTGATAATGTAACACTGGACAACTGCCTGGTAATGTAACACTGATAATGTAACACTGGACAACTGACTGGTAATGTAACACTGATAATGTAACACTGGACAACTGACTGGTAATGTAACACTGATAATGTAACACTGGTAATGTAACACTGGTAATGTAACACTGATAATGTAACACTGGTAATGTAACACTGATAATGTAACACTGGACAACTGACTGGTAATGTAACACTGATAATGTAACACTGGACAACTGACTGGTAATGTAACACTGGACAACTGACTGGTAATGTAACACTGGACAACTGACTGACAATACCTGACAAATTTTCAACATTGTTTCCTGTGACTGTCTGCATAACAATATGGTTACAGTGGTAACACTGGTTACAGTGGCTAATAGTATGGTTACAGTGACTAACAATATAGTTACAGTGACAAAATAGTTACAGTGACAAACAATATAGTTACAGTGCGAAACATTATAGTTACAATGACTAGTAATATAGTTACAGTGACTAGCTAACATGGTTGTTAGAGAAGCACAGGTACAAGCAATACAAGTGTCAAAGGGAAAGCTCTCAAGTGTAGGCTTGTAGAATGCAAAGTGGATATTAGTAAGTCGTCACCTGATCTTAATAAATCACCGCGAACGTTCATCGTTCCGGCGATGCGGAGTATTGCTACTGTCATACCTGTTTACTAAATAGGGGGTACCTGTTTACTAAATAGGGGGTACCTGTTTACTAAATAGGGGGTACCTGTTTACTAAATAGGGGGTACCTGTTTACTAAATAGGGGTACCTGTTTACTAAATAGGGGTACCTGTTTACTAAATAGGGGTAACTGTTTACTAAAGTAGTTCAAGGGTACCTGTTTCTAAATGGTACTGTTTACTAATAGGGTACCTGTTTACTAAATAGGGGTACTTGTTTACTAAATAGGGGTATCTGTTTACTAAATAGGGGTAGGTTTGTAGCTCTCAATGGGCACCCTATTGTAACCTGTAATAAGAGATATACTAGATATCCACCTTTAAAATTGTAACTTCTTGGGGTTATAAGAACATAAGAAAAGAGGAACACTGCAGCAGGCCTACTGGCCCATACTTGGCAAGTCCTTCTCAAACCCGAACCCTCTTAAAAAATATTCACCTAACCAATTATCAGTGTTACCCAAGGAATAAGCTTTGATAGCGCTATTAACTCAAGTGTAAGTCCCACTCAAATGCAGTCCCTCTCACTCATGTGTTTATCTAACATTAACCCTCACACAGGAGAGAGAAGCTAGAGACGACGTTTCAGTCCGACGTGGACCATTTTACGAAGTCACATTAACACAAAAGTGAGGGAGCCGGAATATAAAGGCGATGGGGGACAGTGACGGGACCAAGAGAGGAAGAAAAAGAAGTAATGGAAGTAGTAGTGGTAATAGAAAGTAGGGAGAGTAGTTAGTGGCACAAGAGAGAACGGGGAGAGAAGGGTGAAGGGAGGCAATAGAAATGGTAGTAGCAATAGTAGTAAAATTGAGTGGTAGTCATAGTAGTAGTTGTAGAAATGGGGACAGGCTAAAGACAAGGAAATTAGCACTGCAGGAGAGCTAATGGACCATAAGGGGTAGGATCAAAAACACGGGGGGAGGGGGGAAACTGAAAGAAAGAACACACTAGGCAGAAGAAAAGAAAACAAATGAAGAAAAACGAAAAAAAAATAAAAAAGGAGAAGAGGTAAGGAAATGAGGAGAAGAAATTATGAGGTGAAGTTTCAAGTGTTGTGAAGTTTGGAGCATTTGACAATGTAATGAAAGTAAGGTGTTAACACAACACAGCCAGGACTAAGATCATACAAGGAAGGTGTCAACACAACACAGCCAGGACTAAGATCATACAAGGAAGGTGTCAACACAACACAGCCAGGACTAAGATCATACAAGGAAGGTGTCAACACAACACAGCCAGGACTAAGATCATACAAGGAAGGTGTCAACACAACACAGCCAGGACTAAGATCATACAAGGAAGGTGTCAACACAACACAGCCAGGACTAAGATCATACAAGGAAGGTGTCAACACAACACAGCCAGGACTTAGATCATACAAGGAAGGTGTCAACACAACACAGCCAGGACTAAGATCATACAAGGAAGGTGTCAACACAACACAGCCAGGACTAAGATCATACAAGGAAGGTGTCAACACAACACAGCCAGGACTAAGATCATACAAGGAAGGTGTCAACACAACACAGCCAGGACTAAGATCATACAAGGAAGGTGTCAACACAACACAGCCAGGACTAAGATCATACAAGGAAGGTGTCAACACAACACAGCCAGGACTTAGATCATACAAGGAAGGTGTCAACACAACACAGCCAGGACTAAGATCATACAAGGAAGGTGTCAACACAACACAGCCAGGACTAAGATCATACAAGGAAGGTGTCAACACAACACAGCCAGGACTTAGATCATACAAGGAAGGTGTCAACACAACACAGCCAGGACTAAGATCATACAAGGAAGGTGTCAACACAACACAGCCAGGACTAAGATCATACAAGGAAGGTGTCAACACAACACAGCCAGGACTTAGATCATACAAGGAAGGTGTCAACACAACACAGCCAGGACTAAGATCATACAAGGAAGGTGTCAACACAACACAGCCAGGACTAAGATCATACAAGGAAGGTGTCAACACAACACAGCCAGGACTAAGATCATACAAGGAAGGTGTCAACACAACACAGCCAGGACTAAGATCATACAAGGAAGGTGTCAACACAACACAGCCAGGACTAAGATCATACAAGGAAGGTGTCAACACAACACAGCCAGGACTAAGATCATACAAGGAAGTGTCAACACAGACACAGCCAGGACTAAGATCATACAAGGAAGGTGTCAACACAACACAGCCAGGACTAAGATCATACAAGGAAGGTGTCAACACAACACAGCCAGGACTAAGATCATACAAGGAAGGTGTCAACACAACACAGCCAGGACTAAGATCATACAAGGAAGGTGTCAACACAACACAGCCAGGACTAAGATCATACAAGGAAGGTGTCAACACAGACACAGCCAGGACTAAGATCATACAAGGAAGGTGTCAACACAACACAGCCAGGACTAAGATCATACAAGGAAGGTGTCAACACAACACAGCCAGGACTAAGATCATACAAGGAAGGTGTCAACACAACACAGCCAGGACTAAGATCATACAAGGAAGGTGTCAACACAACACAGCCAGGACTAAGATCATACAAGGAAGGTGTCAACACAGACACAGCCAGGACTAAGATCATACAAAGGGTACAAGACACAGCCAGGACTAGATCATACAAAGGTGTCACAGCCAGCGACTAAGATCATACAAGGAAGGTGTCAACACAACACAGCCAGGACTAAGATCATACAAGGAAGGTGTCAACACAACACAGCCAGGACTAAGATCATACAAGGAAGGTGTCAACACAACACAGCCAGGACTAAGATCATACAAGGAAGGTGTCAACACAACACAGCCAGGACTAAGATCATACAAGGAAGGTGTCAACACAACACAGCCAGGACTAAGATCATACAAGGAAGGTGTCAACACAACACAGCCAGACTAAGATCATACAAGGAAGGTGTCAACACAACACAGCCAGGACTAAGATCATACAAGGAAGGTGTCAACACAACACAGCCAGGACTAAGATCATACAAGGAAGGTGTCAACACAACACAGCCAGACTAAGATCATACAAGGAAGGTGTCAACACAACACAGCCAGGGCTAAGGTCATACAAGGAAGGTATCAACACAACACAGCCAGGACTAAGATCATACAAGGAAGGTGTCAACACAGACACAGCCAGGACTAAGATCATACAAGGAAGGTGTCAACACAGACACAGCCAGGACTAAGATCATACAAGGAAGGCATCAACACAGACACAGCCACGACTAAGATCATACAAGGAAGGTGTCAACACAGACACAGCCAGGACTAAGATCATACAAGGAAGGCATCAACACAGACACAGCCAGGACTAAGGTCATACAAGGAAGGTGTCAACACAGACACAGCCAGGACTAAGGTCATACAAGGAAGGTGTCAACACAGACACAGCCAGAACTAAGATCATAAAAGGAAGGCATCAACACAGACACAGCCAGGACTAAGATCATACAAGGAAGGTGTCAACAGAGACACAGCCACGACTAAGGGTCATACAAGGAAGGTGTCAACACAGACACAGCCAGAACTAAGATCATACAAGGAAGGCATCAACACAGACACAGCCACGACTAAGGGTCATACAAGGAAAGTTGTGTATAAGGGAGGCTTCAACAGGATGGCGACTGTGAAGGCTAGAAGTAGAGTAGACAGTTTTAGCAAGAAGACCAGTCAGTAGGATGACTATGACCTCTAACACTTTTTTTGTGTGTGTTCTTTGAATCTGCCAGAAAGAGAGTGGCCAGTCTCACCCAAGTATTGGAGAGGACAAGAGGAGCATGAAATAGTGTAGACACCAGAGGTATCTACAGTAGAGAGAGAGGTACGAACTAGATTACTGCGAAGAGTGTTAGTTTGGTGAAAAGTGAGTTTGATGCCTAAGCAACGAGAGAGAGAGAGAGAGAGAGAGAGAGAGAGAGAGAGAGAGGAGAAATTGTTGAGATTAGAGAGACTGGAAATATAGGGAAGGCAGAGAACAGATCTCACAGGAATAGAGAGTTTGGGAGAGAAGAAAGTTCGTTTAACACGTGAGAGCAGAGTCTATGAAATGGGAAGGGTGGCCAAGACCAGAGAACCAATTACGAAGAGTGGAAATTTCCGATTCAAGGAACTGAGAATCACAAATGCGGAGAACACCGAGAAAGAGAGAAATAAGAACACTTTTCTTGACTGAGGAAGCACCATAAGAAAAGTAGTTAATATACATGTCACTGTGCACGTACTGTTCCAGTCACGGTATTGTTCCAGTCACAGTATTGTTCCAGTCACGGTATTGTTCCAGTCACAGTATTGTTCCAGTCACGGTATTGTTCCAGTCACGGTATTGTTCCAGTCACGGTATTGTCCAGTCACGGTATTGTTCCAGTCACAGTATTGTTCCAGTCACGGTATTGTCCAGTCACGGTATTGTTCCAGTCACGGTATTGTTCCAGTCACAGTATTGTTCCAGTCACGGTATTGTCCAGTCACGGTATTGTTCCATTCACCGTGTTGTTCCGGTTACGGTAATGTCCAGTCACAGTATTGTTCCAGTCACGGTATTGTTCCAGTCACGGTATTGTTCCAGTCACGGTATTGTTCCAGTTACGGTAATGTCCAGTCACAGTATTGTTCCAGTTACGGTATTGTTCCAGTTACGGTATTGTCCAGTCACGGTATTGTGCCTTTTTTGGTAGAATTACCCACAATATGTTAGGTAAAAGGACACAATTATTTGAAGCTAGATAATTTTCACGGTACGTCACTATGCAAGACAACTGTCATCACCCAAAACTTAGTTTACTAATGTGTAAACTTACCCCTTACCTGTCGCCATGTTTGTCTAACTTACCTGTCGACCTTTGTACTTGGATATTTGATGCGGTGAAGCATGACAAGTAATGTAACGTTGTTTACCTGAACTTTGGTAAGGCTTTTCAGTGTTTACATTCAGCCGGCGTTAGAAAGAGAGGGCTGCTCACGCTTCTGATTGGCTGTTCACGCTACTGAGTGGCTGTTCACGCTTCTGAGTGGCTGTTCACGCTACTGAGCGGCTGTTCACGCTACTGAGTGGATGTTCACGCTACTGAGTGGATGTTCACGCTACTGAGTGGCTGTTCACGCTACTGAGCGGCTGTTAACGCTACTGAGTGGCTGTTCACGCTACTGAGCGGCTGTTCACGCTACTGAGCGGCTGTTCACGCTACTGAGTGGCTGTTCACGCTACTGAGTGGCTGTTCACGCTACTGAGTGGCTGTTCACGCTACTGAGCGGCTGATCATGCTACTGAGTGGCTGTTCACGCTACTGAGCGGCTGTTCACGCTACTGAGGGGCTGTTCACGCTACTGAGCGGCTGTTCACGCTACTGAGCGGCTGTTCACGCTACTGAGTGGATGTTCACGCTACTGAGTGGCTGTTCACGCTACTGAGTGGCTGTTCACGCTACTGAGCGGCTGATCACGCTACTGAGTGACTGATCACACTTCTGAGTGGCTGTTCACGCTACTGAGTGGCTGTTCACGCTACTGAGCGGCTGTTCACGCTATGAGTGGATGTTCACGCTACTGAGTGGCTGTTCACGCTACTGAGTGGCTGTTCACGCTACTGAGCGGCTGATCACGCTACTGAGCGGCTGTTCACGATACTGAGTGGCTGTTCACGATACTGAGTGGCTGTTCACGCTACTGAGCGGCTGATCATGCTATCGGAAACTCTTTCGTGAGGTATGGCCGACTAAAACCCCCAAACATAGATGAGGATGTAGATAACCACGTAAATCCCCTGCCGATGCCAAAAAAAAAAAAAAAAAAAAATAGGCCTGCAAATAAAAATTATCGGGAGGAAACGAAGAAAGATTTAAGATGATTTGAAAAAAGTTATTGGTGTTGCTGAAAGAAGGGGGTAGTGAAAGAAGGGGGTAGTGAAAGAAGGGGCTAGTGAAAGAAGGGGTATGAAAGAAGGGGTATTGAAAGAAGGGGTATTGAAAGAAGGGGTAGTGAAAGAAGGGGTAGTGAAAGAAGGGTAGTGAAAGAAGGGGTAGTGAAAGAAGGGGTAGTGAAAGAAGGGGCTAGTGAAAGAAGGGTAGTGAAAGAAGGGCTAGTGAAAGAAGGGGTAGTGAAAGAAGGGGTAGTGAAAGAAGGGGTAGTGAAAGAAGGGGCTAGTGAAAGAAGGGGCTAGTGAAAGAATGGGTAGTGAAAGAAGGGGCTAGTGAAAGAAGGGTAGTGAAAGAAGGGGTAGTGAAAGAAGGGGGTAGTGAAAGAAGGGGTAGTGAAATAAGGGGTAGTGAAAGAAGGGGTAGTGAAAGAAGGGGTAGTGAAAGAAGGGGGTAGTGAAAGAAGGGGGTAGTGAAAGAAGGGGGTAGTGAAAAAAGTGGTAGTGAAAGAAGGGGGTAGTGAAAGAAGGGGGTAGTGAAAGAAGGGGGTAGTGAAAGAAGGGGTAGTGAAAGAAGGGGTAGTGAAAGAAGGGGTAGTGAAAGAAGGGGTAGATTAATTTCGATGAAGACAAGTGCGTGGTTCTTTCCCCATAAAAAAAACAAGTAACCGCAACATCTACAAACTAAATAATATAGAATTATGTTAGCCGGACAGCAGACATGTGAAGCCTGGGACAGCAGACATGTGAAGCCTAGGACAGCAGACATGTGAAGCCTAGGGCAGCAGACATGTGAAGCCTGGGACAGCAGACATGTGAAGCCTAGGGCAACAGATATGTGAAGCCTGGGACAGCAGACATGTGAAGCCTAGGGCAACAGATATGTGAAGCCTGGGACAGCAGACATGTGAAGCCTGGGGCAACAGACATGAGAATCCTGGGACAACAGTCATGTGAAGCCTGGGACAGCAGACATGTGAAGCCTGGGACAGCAGACATGTGAAGCCTGGGGCAACAGACATGTGAAGCGTGGGACAGCAGACATGTGAAGCCTGGGACAGCAGACATGTGAAGCCTGGTACAGCAGACATGTGAAGCCTGGGACAGCAGACATGTGAAGCCTGGGGCAACAGACATGTGAAGCCTGGGACAGCAGACATGTGAAGCCTAGGACAGCAGACATGTGAAGCCTGGTACAGCAGACATGTGAAGCCTGGGACAGCAGACATGTGAAGCCTGGGGCAACAGACATGTGAAGCCTGGGACAGCAGACATGTGAAGCCTGGGACAGCAGACATGTGAAGCCTGGGACAGCAGACATGTGAAGCCTGGGGCAACAGACATGTGAAGCCTGGGACAGCAGACATGTGAAGCCTGGGACAGCAGACATGTGAAGCCTGGGGCAACAGACATGTGAAGCCTGGGACAGCAGACATGTGAAGCCTGGGACAGCAGACATGTGAAGCCTGGGGCAACAGCGTCTGAGGTTCCCCAATGTTTACTAAATTGCTTGGCTTCGTATCAAGAAATATAAGAGAAGTTTGAGGCTTGTAATACCACCGTCTTTCTTCCTGCTACACTCTATTGCTGCTCACCAGTCAAGACAACCTCTCAAGAATAAACACAAGAATGGACGGAGGTTCGAGCCGCAGGTCCTGAATGGTAGCAGGTCCAGCGGCGCTCTGCCATTCAGGACCACGGTTAGAATCCCCGCCCCGTTTTTCTGTTTATTCATTGACATTCGTCTCATACGACTTATCTCGAATTCACAACCTCTTATGCTGAAGAACACAAAGTGAACTGTTCGTTATTGTGGTAGTCCCATAAGGAGGCCTGGTCACAGACCGGGCCGCGGGGGCGTTGACCCTGGAATTCTCTCCAGGTAGACTCTTTCCAGATAAAGACGCTCTTTTAAAAGTAATAGTAGTAGTAGTTGATGCTGGAGATACGCAGACCAACGTGAGCGCTACACTTTAGATGATCAGGACATTGTTTTTAAGATGAACGAGAAAGAGCCCTGGTGTGTTGGGCGTAGGATGCTGGGTGCTGGATGCTGGGTGCTGGATGCTGGATGCTGGGTACTGGATGCTGGGTGCTGGATGCTGGGTGCTGGATGCTGGATGCTGGATGCTGGGCGCTGGATGCTGGGTACTGGATGCTGGGAGCTGGATGCTGGGCGCTGGATGCTGGATGCTGGATGCTGGATACTGGATGCTGGGTGCTGGATGCTGGATGCTGGGTACTGGATGCTGGATGCTGGATGCTGGGTACTGGATGCTGGGCGCTGGATGCTGAATGCTGGGTACTGGATGCTGGATGCTGGATGCTGGACGCTGGATGCTGGATGCTGGGCGCTGGAAGCTGGATGCTGGACGCTGGAAGCTGGATGCTGGGGACTAGGTGCTGGATGCTAGGGACTGGGTGCTGGATTCTGGATGCTGGGCGCTGGATGCTGGACGCTGGATGCTGGATGCTGGGCGCTGGAAGCTGGATGCTGGGGACTAGGTGCTGGATGCTGGGGACTGGGTGCTGGATTCTGGATGCTGGGCGCTGGATGCTGGATGCTGGATGCTGGATGCTGGACGCTGGATGCTGGATGCTGGATGCTGGGGACTAGGTGCTGGATGCTAGGGACTGGGTGCTGGATTCTGGATGCTGGGCGCTGGATGCTGGACGCTGGATGCTGGATGCTGGGCGCTGGAAGCTGGATGCTGGGGACTAGGTGCTGGATGCTGGGGACTGGGTGCTGGATTCTGGATGCTGGGCGCTGGATGCTGGGGACTGGGTGCTGGATTCTGGATGCTGGGCGCTGGATGCTGGGCGCTGGATTCTGGATGCTGGGCGCTAGATGCTGGGGACTGGGTGCTGGATTCTGGATGCTGGATGCTGGGCGCTGGATGCTGGATGTTGGGCGCTGGATGCTGGGGACTTGGTGCTGGATGCTGGGGACTGGGTGCTGGATTCTGGATGCTGGGCGCTGGATGCTGGATGCTGGGGACTGGATGCTGGATGCTGGGTGGTGTGTTGGGCGTAGGGTACTGGATGCTGGGCGCTGGATGCTGGGCGCTGGATGTTGAGTGCTGGATGCTGGGCGCTAGAGGCTGGATGCTGGGGACTGGATGCTGGATGCTATATGCTGGTGACTGGGTGCTGGATGCTGGGGGCTTGATGCTGGGGACTGGGTGCTGGATGCTAGGTGCTGGAGGGCTGGATGCTGGGGACTGGGTGCTAGGTGCTGGAGGGCTGGATGCTGGGGACTGGGTGCTAGGTGCTGGAGGGCTGGATGCTGGGGACTGGGTGCTGGATGCTGAGTACTGGGTGCTGGGGGTCAGGAACAGGGGAAGGGAATGCAAATTTAGCGGGGAGCGTGAAAAGATTGGATAGAGAATATACACGCTACGAGTTGAGTAGGAAGAACTGGGAGAGAGAGAGAGAGAGAGAGAGAACCTAGAATATACACACTACAAGAGGAACAGGAAGAGTGGAAGAGGAAGGAGAAGATTTTTCGCTTTGCCTTGTTTTCACTTCTTCGGTGGACTGAAGAGATGAGGTCGAAAATATTGAGAACTCTAGTGAACAAAAGCAGTTTGTTTTGGTCTTATGGTTTAGTGTTATTGTTACATAAACCACGGGAAATAACGCTAAGATTTTGCCACTGATTTGTTTTATCTAGCAGAGATTTAAGTTAAAACACACACACACACACACAGAGGAGCTATGACTCGACCCCTGCAACCACATATAGGTGAGTACACACACACACACGCACACAAGGGCAGGGAGAGAGTGGACCCAGTGTCGACCATGGAAGAGGCGGGGCCAGGAACTATGACTCGACCCATGCAACCACAATCAAGTGAGTACACACACACACAAGGGCAGGGAGAGAGTGGACCCAGTGTCGACCAGGGAAGAGGCGGGGCCAGGAGCTATGACTCGACCCCTACAACCACAATTAGGTGAGCTCACACACACACACACAGACTAGTCCCAGAGCTAAGGGGATTGTCCTACGAAGAAAGGTTAAGGGAAATCGGCCTGACGACACTAGAGGACTGGAGGGTTAGGGGAGACATGATAACAACATATAAAATACTGCGAGGAATAGATAAGGTGGACAGAGACAAGATGTTCCAGAGAGGGGACACAGAAACAAGGGGTCACAATTGGAAGTTGAAGACTCCTATGAGTCAAAGGGATGTTAGGAAGTATTTCTTCAGTCATAGAGTTGTCAGGAAGTGGAATAGCCTAGAAAGTGACGTAGTGGAGGCAGGAACCATACATAGTTTTAAGACGAGGTTTGATAAAGCTCATGGAGCAGGGAGAGAGAGGACCTAGTAGCAATCAGTGAAGAGGCGGGGCCAGGAGCTATGACTCGACCCTTGCAACCACAAATAGGTGAGTACAAATAGGTGAGTACACACCTACACACAGAGTTAACCAAGGTTTAACCAGTGTTTCAGAAAGAACCTTGAATACAAATTCAAGGTAGAGAGGAAGTAGAGTGAGAGTATTACAAAGACGTCTACAGCGTTACGTAGCTGCTCTTCCTTAACCTGACTGCATATTTCCTGACAAAGTCACCTAAGGTGCTGTCACAGTGGGTCTTTTCTGCCAGGAACCTAACTTCTATTTATATTTAAAAAAAAACCTTGTTATTAAAAGGATTCTGCATAATTTTTTTGTGTTATTAATGTGAATTTTTTTTTACATTGATAATATACAGTTTACCTTTCTGTCTATCTGTTTATCTATATATATCTTCCTATCTATCTATCTTTCTGTCTGTCTGTCTGTCTGTCTGTCTGTCTCTGTCTCTCTCTCTCTCTCTCTCTCTCTCTCTCTCTCTCTCTCTCTCTCTCTCTCTCTATATATATATATATATATATATATATATATATATATATATATATCTTCTCGGTGTATTCTCTGAAAGATGGGTGGAAGTGGCACGTAAAGTACCTGCACTCTGAAGGATGGGTGGAGGTTGCAGGTACAGTGCCTGCACTCTGAAGGATGGGTGGAGGTTACAGGTACAGTGCCTGCACTCTGAAGGATGGGTGGAGGTTGCAGGTTTAGTGCTTGCACTCTGAAGGATGGGTTGAGGTGGAAGGTACAGTGCCTGCACTCTGAAAAATGGTTGGAAGTGGGAGGCACGGTGCCTGCACTCTAAAGGATGATTAGAGGTTGCAGGTGCAGTGCTTGCACTCTGAAGGATGAATGGAGGTGGAAAATAGAGTGCCTGCACTCTGAAGGATGGGTGGAGGTGGCAAGTTGTGCCTGCACTCTGAAGAATGAATGAATGTGGCAAGTACAGTGCCTGCACTCTGAAGGATAAGGGGAGGTGGCAAGTACAGTGCCTGCACTCTGAAGGATGACTGGAGGTGGATGGTACAGTGCCTGCACTCTGAAGGATGAGTGGAGTTGGCAGGTAGAGTGCCTGCACTCTGGCAGGATTGTTGATCTCTTTCTTTCTATCAAAAACACGTAATATGGCAGGTAAATCTTACAAGCCCCTAATTACACTCAGTATACCTTGACTGATTCTTAACTGTTCTTAATCCCGTAATATTTCCTCTCCAGCCTAAGAGGTCTTGTCTGAGACCAGGTCCTGGAGAAGACAGTCTCCAGAACCACTAACAGATATCACGTGATACACAGAGCCCATGGAACTAATGACTTGAGGTGTCATATTCACTGAATTGATGACGTATCTTAAGATGTCATATTAACTGAACTAATGACATGCCTTAAGCGGTCATATTCATTTCGAAATTTTAGCAAATTAAATTTGTAAGGCAATGTTACATTATATGTGGATAATTCGGCTATAATCTCTGACTTATCTTCATGTAATTATTTCGTTTTAATTTATATTTTAGATTTATTAAGGTTTCGGGTTGTGTGTCTTCAGCACTTAGCAGAGGATAAAAAAATTTCAACACGCAGAGTGGTTTAAGTTTTTTGTTTGCTTACTGCGTTAGTAACCTACTCTTACTCTGTTTAAAACCATACATTTATAACACATTAAACACCTACTCTCACCTCACAACCTTAACTCCCAAGACAAAACATAGTCTTACCTGCAGACGCCAGTTAGGGTAACCCAGGTATACTGCTTTTAAGACATCTTGTTGCCTCCCTCGTGACTCTGATAGTGACTGTTCCTCTGTTACATTATCACACTCGTCCCTCTCCTCCTTCCTTCCACTTGTCTCCACTTCACTTTCTCTCCACCTTGCTCCTCTTACATCACTCCAGATTCCGCTAAACTGCAGAGCGGCATGCAGCTCTGACTGGTAGCTGGTATATATGGACTGGATATTCCAGTGTTGCAACAGAGTTTGTCCACTCGTAGAGTTTGCACCAGTTAATGAAGACTTCTACATTGAAGATGGTGAGAAACGAGAACTAATCTACTAATATTAAATGTTTTTTCACAGGTGGATTTTGGGTTTATTCAGGTTCCAGGGTCTGAATTACCAGTTTATTACAAGTCCACTTCAGACTCCCTCGCCTCGACTGTTGGACTGTGCAAAAGTCCGGAAACCAAGTGCGCTTTTCCGAACTGGACACTTTTTTTTTTTCTTGTTGCGAAATCCGTAGTGGGTGTTATTGTTTGTGATGCGAGTTATTGATGGGGGTAGTTTAGGCGCGTGCTTGACGGGGAGGCTGAGGCGCGTGCTTGACGGGGAGGCTGAGGCGCGTGCTTGACGGGGAGGCTGAGGCGCGTGCTTGACGGGGAGGCTGAGGCGCGTGCTTGACGGGGAGGCTGAGGCGCGTGCTTGACGGGGAGGCTGAGGCGCATGCTTGACGGGAGGCTGAGGCGCGTGCTTGACGGGAGGCTGAGGCGCGTGCTTGACGGGAGGCTGAGGCGCGTGCTTGACGGGGAGGCTGAGGCGCGTGCTTGACGGGGAGGCTGAGGCGCGTGCTTGACGGGGAGGCTGAGGCGCGTGCTTGACGGGGAGGCTGAGGCGCGTGCTTGACGGGGAGGCTGAGGCGCGTGCTTGACGGGGAGGCTGAGGCGCGTGCTTGACGGGGTGGTAGTGGTGTGTGCTCGGAGGCAAGCTTGGCGGCGTGGAGCACAGAGAGACGCCCACATCAGCGCCCAACTGATCACGGCACTACACTGAATCTCCTCTGCCCTGTCCACCTCTCCCGCAGCCGCCGCGGCAGCCGCCAGCCGCCAGCCGCCAGCCGCCTCATCTTTCCACAGTTAACTCATCTATAACCTCCTTCAATCTGTTATATATGTATGTAGCTTTATCGCAACCTCCACTCATTTCTCTGTCATGACATTAATATTTAATTTGTTTAACCTCTCGTTTACCTGCACTTCTGTTTATTAACTTTGAAATACTCCGTTTTATGAAGAATGTTATATATGTCGTGCCGATTAGGTAAAACTTGCGATTTTGGCTTAAATAGCAACGCTCTTCTTGCCATATAAGACAAGCGAAAATTTGTGTATGCAATAATTTCGCCAAAATCATTCTGAACCTAAAGAAAAAATATATTTCATTGTGTTTGTTTATTATTAAATTATTGTAAATTTATCTAAAATATATTTAGTTTGGTTAGGTTAAATTAAATTCCGCTTGTTATAATAAGGTTAGGTAAGTTTTCTAGGTTTCTTTTGGTACAAAATTATAAATTTTTACATTAACATAAATGAAAAAAATATATCTTTAAACGTATAAGAGAAAATTTTAGAAAGGACTTAATTTTAGATGAGTTCTTGCTAATTGACCAGTTTTACCTAATCGGCACGACATATATATATATATATATATATATATATATATATATATATATATATATATATATATATATATATATATATATGTATATTAAAGAATTCATCAAATGGCCTTCTCGTAATGCATTACATTCAATCCTTGCGGCCTTTTGGCCTTTTGGTTGATCGCTTAGTTATGATTATAATGATGATAATAATAATAACATTGAACTGTGGTCACGGTGCTCACAAAAAACGGTGAGTGAGGAGAGGAAGTATAGTACCATTTATTCTCTTATATTATCTAATATTCGCTGCCTGGCTGCTCCGTCAAAGCCAAGAATTCATTATTAATTTCCGTATGTTTAATCATCCCTTTTTTTTTTTTAGGGGCACCGTGATATTCAGAAATATTTTTTTTATACCATGTAAGAAGAGTCTGTTGAGCGTTAGGATTTATATGAAATGGTTCATTCCGGGAATTTTCGTAATTAAAGGCAGGGAGGAAAAAGGTCTGGGAGATAGAGATTTATATACATAAGCTTAGGAAGGTGCCAGTTAGGAGGTTAGCTGTTTAACTAACAGCGCCATCTAGGAATCCTCCACTCACTGAACACTGGGTATAGTGCTATCTACTGGTCATCTACCACACTACAGTGAGCATAGTGCTATCTAGTGACCACCTACCACACTGCACTGGGCATATTGCCATCTATTGACGACCATCTACCACACTACACACTTGACATAGTGCCATCTTGTGACCATCTGGTTCCATAGCGCCATCTAGTAACCACCTAGCACACTACAGTGGTCATAGTGCCATCTAGTAACCACCTAGCACACTACAGTGGTCATAGTGCCATCTAGTAACCACCTAGCACACTACAGTGGTCATAGTGCCATCTAGTAACCACCTAGCACACTACAGTGGTCATAGTGCCATCTAGTAACCACCTAGCACACTACAGTGGTCATAGTGCCATCTAGTAACCACCTAGCACACTACAGTGGTCATAGTGCCATCTAGTAACTACCTACCACACTACAGTGGTCATAGTGCCATTTAGTAACCATCTACCACACTACAGTGGTCATAGTGCCATCTAGTAACCACCTAGCACACTACAGTGGTCATAGTGCCATCTAATGACCATCTACCACACTACAGTGGTCATAGTGCCATCTAGTAACCACCTACCACACTACAGTGGTCATAGTGCCATCTAGTAACCACCTACCACACTACAGTGGTCATAGTGCCATCTAGTAACCACTTAGCACACTGCAGTGGTCATAGTGCCATCTAGTAACCATCTACCACACTACATTGGTCATAGTGCCATCTAGTAACCATCTACCACACTACAGTGGTCATAGTGCCATCTAGTAACCACCTAGCATACTACAGTGGTCATAGTACCATCTAATGACCATCTACCACACTACAGTAGTCATAGTTCCATCTAGTAACCACCTAGCACACTACAGTGGTCATAGTGCCATCTAGTAACCACCTAGCACACTACAGTGGTCATAGTGCCATCTAGTAACCACCTAGTACACTACAGTGGTCATAGTGCCATATATTAACCACCTAGCACACTACAGTGGTCATAGTGCCATCTAGTAACCACTTAGCACACTGCAGTGGTCATAGTGCCATCTAGTAACCATCTACCACACTACATTGGTCATAGTGCCATCTAGTAACCATCTACCACACTACAGTGGTCATAGTGCCATCTAGTAACCACCTAGCATACTACAGTGGTCATAGTGCCATCTAATGACCATCTACCACACTACAGTAGTCATAGTTCCATCTAGTAACCACCTAGCACACTACAGTGGTCATAGTGCCATCTAGTAACCACCTAGCACACTACAGTGGTCATAGTGCCATCTAGTAACCACCTACCACAGTACAGTGGTCATAGTGCCATCTAGTAACCACCTAGCACACTACAGTGGTCATAGTGCCATCTAGTAACCACCTAGCACACTACAGTGGTCATAGTGCCATCTAGTAACCACCTAGCACACTACAGTGGTCATAGTGCCATCTAGTAACCACCTAGCACACTACAGTGGTCATAGTGCCATCTAGTAACCACCTAGCACACTGCAGTGGTCATAGTGCCATCTAGTAACCACCTAGCACACTGCAGTGGTCATAGTGCCATCTAGTAACCACCTAGCACACTGCAGTGGTCATAGTGCCATCTAGTAACCACCTAGCACACTACAGTGGTCATAGTGCCATCTAGTAACCACCTAGCACACTACAGTGGTCATAGTGCCATCTAGTAACCACCTAGCACACTACAGTGGTCATAGTGCCATCTAGTAACCACCTAGCACACTGCAGTGGTCATAGTGCCATCTAGTAACCACCTAGCACACTGCAGTGGTCATAGTGCCATCTAGTAACCACCTAGCACACTACAGTGGTCATAGTGCCATCTAGTAACCACCTAGCACACTACAGTGGTCATAGTGCCATCTAGTAACCACCTAGCACACTACAGTGGTCATAGTGCCATCTAGTAACCACCTAGCACACTGCAGTGGTCATAGTGCCATCTAGTAACCACCTAGCACACTACAGTGGTCATAGTGCCATCTAGTAACCACCTAGCACACTACAGTGGTCATAGTGCCATCTCCCCGTGACTGGTGTTGAAGAAACCACCCAAAATACACCACTAGCCTCACCCCCAGTATCTTCTTCAAACCGACGGAGCAAGTTGTGTCTGTGTGTAAATCCAGCGAACGTTGAGCTGAGCTCTGGAGAGGTTCACTCATGGTGCTCATTCATGAAGTGTCTTGCTGAGGTTCATGTCTTAAAGGGCACTTTCTGCCTCCCTCCCTCCCTCTCCTCTTTTCCCTACTCTTCCTTATTCATTTTTATCCGCTTCCTCATCATCGTCTTCCTTGCTATCCTTCTCTTCCCTTCCTCCCCTTCTTTCCTCATCTTATTCCATCCTGTCATTTTCCCCATCCTCCTCCTTTTTCTTCTCCATACCTATTTTTACTACATTTTTCCCAGTTTTATTTTCTTATCTCGTCCTTCCTTTACAATTTTAAATAAAGGTTAACCGGAACGAGCCCAGCGAGCCTACAACATCCAATTATCTTATTTCTTTAGTTTTAATTAAAGGTTCGTCGTTCCAGTTTACAACGCTACCCAGTGTGGCCCTATACCAACAAAAGACGACTATTCCCTATAAGAGAATGGTGGACCAATCCGCCGAAAGAGCAGCCCTCCAGCCACAGAATCCTGACTCGCTCATAGGACCAACGGTACTCCTAGACGGGTTATCATATGTGAGAGATCCGTGGCAGCGGATTTTTGCCTGACTAATAATCCAATAACATCAGCCAGGCCAGAGGGAGACACTAACGCCTCCACCAGAGTCTGTGACCGGCTTGCCCCAAGTGCCGTATATGCCATCAGCAGTGCGGAAAGGAGGACATTTCTGAATGGAACGGACTGTCCAGAAAGCCTGAATGTAAATAGGGAAGAAATGCACCCTGAAAAAACAAGGAGAGGGGGCATTATGCGTCTGAAAACCTGCAGAGAAGATGCCAACACACCCACTAGGACTCAGTGGTGCAGTACTGGTTCGTATTATATAGCATGCAAAATAAACACAGTGAAAAAATGGTGAAAATTCCAAGCGCTTTTGTGATTTCTCACATTATCAAAGAATGATTAAAATAAATAGGACACAAGAAGACTTATAAGGCTGAGATTTCACCTCACTTATCACCTCACACATTGCGATATCACCTATTTACTGTGATCTTATATAATCACCTGTTTACATAGAATGTCTATTTATTTTATATTGGAGTAGTCTCTCTCTCTCTCTCTAATAACACCTTAATGAAATGATCCGGGGAAAAGCAGGGGTAAGAAAGGCAGGTATTGCAGCCAATATAGGAAGCACAGCAACCCTCGGTCTTACTAGAGATTCACTCAAGCCGGAAATTAATATACCTGTTCAAGGAGGAGAAAGAGGGAGCAAGATAATTGAATTAAAAAAATAGAAGACAATATCAAGAATAAAAAACAAAGCTTCTATTAACGTTTGTGTTATTATTATTATTATTATTATTATTATTATTATTATTACAAATCAGATGGGAAGACAAAATACAGAGGATCAATATTTGGGCGTGTTTCCTTAAGACACCTGCTGTCCGTGTTCACCTAGCAGTAAGTAGGTTCCTGGGTGTAAGTTAGCTGGTGTGGGTCGCATCCTGGGGACAAAATTGACCTAATTTGCCCGAAATGTTTACAATGAGAGAAAATGCGACAAAATTCACACACACACACACGATACCAGAAATACTAGAAGAAGGCATAATGGTATGTAATGTTAACACGGCCTCTCCCAGAGTATTATTGTATTTAAAGTTCGTTTGTGGTGCCCAGGGAGCACAAACTTCGTTTGTGGTGCCTCTTTGAGGGACAGAATGGAGATCTCCACCGGATTCATGATATTGGTGTCATTAACGTTCGTCTGGACAAACTAAAGACACGACAACTACACAAGATAGAAGAGCTATACGACCCTGATAGAGACGACCCATCCTTGGCAGTTGTACCCAGTGCATGATTCTCCAGCAACGAGTTTAACCTGACAGCCATAAAGATTACTACCGCCGGCCGATGAGCCTAGGTACACAAATAACACGCACATAGGTGTATATACACTGATAAACATGCAACGAGAGAATGCATGTTTATCAGTGTTTATACACCGAGAGATGTATGTCTCTCAGTGTGTATATATCTACACGATCAAAGTTTACTTTAATCCCACTTCCAGGGGTTAAATTATTTTTGACTGGTGATGTACAGGTCACATTCTCGATGACCCAACCTCGTGTAGTCAACAAGTTTCATACCCAATCAACAGATAGATAATTACAGAATAGATAATTACCGATGTTTTCCATATCTTAAAGAAGACCAGAAACCAGGGGGTCTGAGCTTAGTTCACACCACATAGCCCCTTTCAGTCCCCATCCACATCTCTTTCTTCCCACACTCATCCCATCCTAACCCTTCCCTATACATCCCTCTAAACCCTTCCTTTCCCTCTGCAATCCTCCCTGCCCTCCACAACCTTTCCTGCCCTCTGCAACTATCGTTGCAGGCGGGCTTGCCCCTGCCAGCCTCCTCGAACCCCTCCGTTAATTACATTCCACCCCACTGAGTTGTAAATCTTGTGTGACAGAGGGTGGTGACACCATGTGTTGGTGTGACAGAGGTGGTGACACCATGTGTTGGTGTGACAGAGGTGGTGACACCATGTGTTGGTGTGACAGATGTGGTCACACACCATGTGTTGGTGTGACAGAGGTGGTGACACCATGTGTTGGTGTGACAGGTGGTGACACCATGTGTTGGTGTGACAGAGGTGGTGACACCATGTGTTGGTGTGACAGATGTGGTCACACACCATGTGTTGGTGTGACAGAGGTGGTGACACCATGTGTTGGTGTGACAGGTGGTGACACCATGTGTTGGTGTGACAGAGGTGGTGACACCATGTGTTGGTGTGACAGATGTGGTCACACACCATGTGTTGGTGTGACAGAGGTGGTGACACCATGTGTTGGTGTGACAGGTGGTGACACCATGTGTTGGTGTGACAGAGGTGGTGACACCATGTGTTGGTGTGACAGATGTGGTCACACACCATTTGTTGGTGTGACAGAGGTGGTGACACCATGTGTTGGTGTGACAGAGGTGGTGACACCATGTGTTGGTGTGACAGAGGTGGTGACACCATGTGTTGGTGTGACAGAGGTGGTGACACCATGTGTTGGTGTGACAGATGTGGTCACACCATGTGTGGTGTGACAGAGTGGTACACCATGTGTTGGTGTGACAGAGGTGGTGACACCATGTGTTGGTGTGACAGAGGTGGTGACACCATGTGTTGGTGTGACAGATGGTGACACGTGTCGTGGACAACACACATGTGTTGGTGTGACAGAGGTGGTGACACCATGTGTTGGTGTGACAGAGGTGGTGACACCATGAATCTGTGACAATTGGTCAACACTATGTGTCATTGTGACAGAGGTGACACATGTATTGCGTGAGCCATCATAGTGGCTCACCTAATCTTCCAATCTTCAAATCAACTCATTGTCCACTCTTCTAACAAACTAATATTCTAATCAAATAATCTTCCAATCTTCTAATTAACTAATCTTCCGATCTTCTAACCAACTAATCTTCTAATCAACTGATCGTCCATTCTTCTAATCAACTAATCTTCCGAGCTTCAAACCAACTAATCTTCTAATCAACTAATCTTCTAATCAACTAATCGTTCATTCTTCTAATCAACTAATCTTCCAATCTTCTAATCAACTAATCTTCCAGTCTTCTAATTAACTAATCTTATTTTTGAACAACTTAATTTCTAATCAGTAATTTTAATAAAATGATTTACTGATCAGCTAATCCTGTAATAAAATGATTTAATCTCCCAGTATTTAAATTAAATAATCTTCTGATGTTCCAATATTCAATTAAATCTTCTAATCTTCCAGTCTTTTAATTACTTAACATTCTAATTAATAATCTTACAATCTTCCGGACATTCAATAAGATAATCTCCCACTTCTAATCCATTGACAGAGATTATTAATTCTTTTCGTATTGAGAAGCCATCGATTGCTTGTGTAAAGCAGAACAACAAACAACTCTCTCTCTCCTCATTATTCACGGTAAAGATATCTTTAATTGGTTCGAGAGAGCTGTTAGAATACTGGAAGCAAGGTGCTGTCTCTAGCGTCAACTGACAATGGCTTCTTGTTATTGCACGTAGAGAGAGAGAGAGAGAGAAAGAGAGTGAGTGGGAGTGAGAGAGAGAGAGTGTAAGTGCGTCCCTTAAGTAAACTCAGTATATATACACAGAGAGACATACACGTCTCTGTGTATGTAAGTATTCTACTGTGTTCATTGACGTCTGTTCAGACATTGCTTCCAGAAAGCAGAGAAAAAGTCCAAAGGTTCATCACACAACTAGTGCCGGAACTAAGGGAAAAACGGCCTAGGAAATATGGGAGGGACATAACCACGGCGTACCAGATACTCAGGCTTCCTCACCCATGCGGACACACATTGTTTGAATGGCGGAGATCAGAGGCAAAGAGAGCACAGCCAGAAGTTAAAGATGCAAAGGAAACACAGAAACTTCTGTAAAGCTTCCTCACTCACACGTTCTTAAGATATACAGTAGAATATAATTACTAGATAAACATTACACAAAGGATAAGCGAGTGAAGATAATGAAGAAACCCGCAAAGAAGAATAGTAAACAAACCCAGAAGGATGAATGGAAGAAGGTGGAGTGAGAGAGTGAATGACATGAGTGAGCTGAGGGGGGTATCAAAGACTTGGCTGAGTAGGTGGTAAAAGACTTGATTTAAGGCCTTTTGACGGGATGGTGAGGCACGTCATTGCTCACGGAGACACAGACACACACACAGACATAATCAGTAAACACTACACACCAGAAAATACAGACTTATTTTATTTTATTTTATTTGACTGAGGATTATTTTTCATCCATCCAAAGTTAATTCTCACAAATATTTTTAACTTTACGAACCTAGTTCGTAAAGTTCTGAACTTATGCTCAGATTCCATCTAGCATTAGATTTTTTTTCCATAACTCTATTTAGTTTCGTTCAACCAATGATTTGAATTGGTAAAGTAATCGGCGGACCGATTAAAATATCTAAACATCAAATCGATTAAAAATCTAAACATCAATAAAGAGCATGTTGCAAGTGGCAATATGTTATATTTGTAATGTAATCTGAACCCTTAGGTTTTGTCCAGTCTGTCATTCCTAAAATCTTTATAATAATAATAATAATAATAATAATAATAATAATAATAATAATAATAATAATAATAATATCTTTATTCTCTACAAGTACATGTACAAGGTATACAGGCGTAGCTGCTGACATCAATGACATACTAGTATATAGAAAGCCGCTTGTTATGCAGAGCATTTACGGCAAATTAGGTCAATTTCGTCCCAGGATGCGACCCACACCAGTCGACTAACACCCAGGTACTCATTTTACTGATGGGTGAACATAGACAACCGGTGTAAGGAAACACGTCCGATGTTTCTACCCTCGCCAGGAATCGAACCCGGACCCTCACCGTGTGAAGCGGTGAGGGTCACCAGGCCATCTTCATCCTTCAAAAACTCTTACTTGAGGGAGAGGAGTCTTATGAGGAGGTTTCGGTTAAAAACCCTGTCAAGTTGCAACTGTAGTTTGACAGTGGTCCCAGTTGTGACTTGACACTGGTCACAGTTGTGACTTGACAGTGGTCCCAGTTGTGACTTGACAGTGGTCCCAGTTGTGACTTGACACTGGTCACAGTTGTGACTTGACAGTGGTCCCAGTTGTGACTTGACAGTGGTCCCAGTTGTGACTTGACAGTGTTCCCAGTTGTGACTTGACAGTGGTCCCAGTTGTGACTTGACAGTGGTCCCAGTAGTAACATGACAATGGTCCCAGTTGTGACTTGACAGTGGTCCCAGTAGTAACATGACAATGGTCCCAGTTGTGACTTGACAGTGGTCCAGTGTCATGACATGGTCCCAGTTGTGCTGACAGTGGTCCCAGTTGAACAGAAATGGTCCCAGTTGTAACATGACAGTGGTCCCAGTTGTAACATGACAATGGTCCCAGTAGTAACATGACAATGGTCCCAGTTGTAACATGACAATGGTCCCAGTTGTGACTTGACAGTGGTCCCAGTTGTAACATGACAATGGTCCCAGTTGTGACTTGACAGTGGTCCGAGTTGTAACATGACAGTGGTCCCAGTTGTAACATGACAATGGTCCCAGTAGTAACATGACAATGGTCCCAGTTGTAACATGACAATGGTCGCAGTAGTAACATGACAATGGTCGCAGTAGTAACATGACAATGGTCCCTGTAGTAACCTGACAATGGTCCCAGTTGTAACTTAACAATGGTCCCATTTGTAACATGACAATGGTCCCAGTAGTAACATGACAATGGTCCCAGTTGTGACTTGACAGTGGTCCCAGTTGTGACTTGACACCAGTTGTAACATGACAGTGGTCCCAGTTGTAACATGACAATGGTCCCAGTTGTGACTTGACAGTGGTCCCAGTTGTAACATGACAGTGGTCCCAGTTGTGACTTGACAGTGGTCCGAGTTGTAACATGACAAGGGTCCCAGTTGTGACTTGACAGTGGTCCCAGTAATAACATGACAATGGTCCCAGCTGTAACATGACAATGGTCCCAGTAGTAACATGACAATGGTCCCAGTTGTAACATGACAATGGTCCCAGTTGTGACTTGACAGTGGTCTCAGTTGTGACTTGACAGTGGTCCCAGTTGTAACATGACAATGGTCCCAGTAGTAACATGACAATGGTCCCAGTTGTAACATGACAATGGTCCCAGTTGTGACTTGACAGTGGTCCCAGTTGTAACATGACAGTGGTCCCAGTTGTAACATGACAATGGTCCCAGTAGTAACATGACAATGGTCCCAGTTGTAACATGACAATGGTCCCAGTTGTGACTTGACAGTGGTCCCAGTTGTAACATGACAATGGTCCCAGTAGTAACATGACAATGGTCCCAGTTGTAACATGACAATGGTCCCAGTTGTGACTTGACAGTGGTCCCAGTTGTAACATGACAATGGTCCCAGTTGTGACTTGACAGTGGTCCGAGTTGTAACATGACAGTGGTCCCAGTTGTAACATGACTATGGTCCCAGTAGTAACATGACAATGGTCCCAGTTGTAACATGACAATGGTCCAAGTTGTAACTTAACAATGGTCCCATTTGTAACATGACAATGGTCCCAGTAGTAACATGACAATGGTCCCAGTTGTAACATGACAATGGTCTCAGTAGTAACATGACAATGGTCTCAGTAGTAACATGACAATGGTCCCAGTAGTAACATGACAGTGGCCCCAGTTGTAACATGACAATGGTCTCAGTAGTAACATGACAGTGGTCCCAGTTGTAACATGACAATGGTCTCAGTAGTAACATGACAATGGTCGCAGTAGTAACATGACAATGGTCCCAGTTGTAACATAACAATGGTCTCAGTAGTAACATGACAATGGTCGCAGTAGTAACATGACAATGGTCCCTGTAGTAACATGACAATGGTCCCAGTTGTAACTTAACAATGGTCCCATTTGTAACATGACAATGGTCCCAGTAGTAACATGACAATGGTCCCAGTTGTAACATGACAATGGTCCCAGTAGTAACATGACAATGGTCCCAGTTGTAACATGACAATGGTCTCAGTAGTAACATGACAATGGTTGCAGTAGTAACATGACAATGGTCCCTGTAGTAACATGACAATGGTCCCAGTTGTAACTTAACAATGGTCCTATTTGTAACATTACAATGGTCACAGTAGTAACATGACAATGGTCCCAGTTGTAACATGACAATGGTCTCAGTAGTAACATGACAATGGTCGCAGTAGTAACATGACAATGGTCCCTGTAGTAACATGACAATGGTCCCAGTTGTAACTTAACAATGGTCCCATTTGTAACATGACAATGGTCCCAGTTGTAACATGACAATGGTCCCAGTAGTAACATGACAATGGTCCCAGTTGTAACTTAACAATGGTCCCATTTGTAACATGACAATGGTCCCAGTAGTAACATGACAATGGTCCCAGTTGTAACATGACAATGGTCCCAGTTGTAACATGACAATGGTCCCAGTTGTAACTTAACAATGGTCCCATTTGTAACATGACAATGGTCGCAGTAGTAACATGACAATGGTTCCAGTTGTAACATGACAATGGTCCCAGTAGTAACATGACAATTGTCCCAGTAGTAACATGACAATGGTCCCAGTTGTAACATGACAATGGTCTCAGTAGTAACATGACAGTGGTCCCAGTAGTAACATGACAATGGTCCCAGTAGTAACATGACAATGGTCTCAGTAGTAACATGACAATGGTCCCAGTAGTAACATGACAATGGTCCCAGTTGTAACATGACAATGGACCCAGTTGTAACATGACAATGGTCCCAGTAGTAACATGACAATGGTCCCAGTAGTAACATGACAATGGTCCCAGTTGTAACATGACAATGGTCCCAGTTGTAACATGACAATGGTTCACAACGTACCTCAACATCTTCAAAAGATTCCTCCAGTGTACGAGTTTTTGGTGAATTGTTTTAGCTATGTTATTGTGACTTAATTCTCCATCCTCTTCTTCCTTGTTTCTTCTCTTCCTCCTCCTCCTCCTCTTCCTCCTCCTCTTCCTCCTCCTTCTCCCAACAGTTGCCAACTAAGCAGATACGTCTGAATTAATCAGCGATACCGTTAATATTGATGTTTGCAGATGATGCGGTTGTGCTGGCCTGGGGAACATTATACATGAGTGAGGTTGTTACGACATTACTAGGTGGCCAGGCTGCAGCCACCAACCACATGCTCAATCACCTGGTTGCATCGTTACGGTGATGAAGATAAAAAGAGGAAGCTTTTGAGAATTCACTTGAGCAGAAACAAAAGGGAAACAAGGAAGACGGAGAAGAGAAGGAAGGTGGGGAGGAGGAAATGGATGAAGACGAGAAAGATGAGAAAAACGTTGGGAAGAAAGATGAGAAGAGATGGAGGAATTGGAAAAGGGAAAAGGCAAGGAAGGGGAAGAAGGCAATAAGGAGGAGGAAAAAATAAGAGAAATTAAAGGAAAAGGCAGAAGCAAAGGCAAAATGAGAATCAGGCAGAAATACTCTTAAACAGAGAGCAACAGATTCCTAAATAAGATCAAAGTATCCAAACATACTAAGTCATAATCATTAAACAGCAAAGCAAACTAGTTTGATTCCTGCTACGTTATCCTCGTTAATAATAAGGGATCCAACTCTCTGTGTACTGGAGAGGCAGAGACGCGGTGCCGGCCACACACTGTCTTATCTACTGCCAAATTGATAGAGATCGTCTGGATTTTGTGATTATGAATTAATGGGTTGCTGTATTGTACTGCTGTGCTGGTCACTGTTACATCACTGTAGTGCTGTGTGACCTTACACTGTTGTGCTGGTCACTGTTACATCACTGTAGTGCTGTGTGGCCTTACACTGTTGTGCTGGTCACTGTTACATCACTGTAGTGCTGTGTGACCTTACACTGTTGTGCTGGTCACTGTTACATCACTGTAGTGCTGTGTGACCTTACACTGTTGTGCTGGTCACTGTTACATCACTGTAGTGCTGTGTGGCCTTACACTGCTGTGCTGGTCACTGTTACATCACTGTAGTGCTGTGTGGCCTTACACTGCTGTGCTGGTCACTGTTACATCACTGTAGTGCTGTGTGGCCTTACACTGCTGTGCTGGTCACTGTTACATCACTGTAGTTCTGTGTGGCCTTACACTGCTGTGCTGGTCACTGTTACATCACTGTAGTGCTGTGTGGCCTTACACTGCTGTGCTGGTCACTGTTACATCACTGTAGTGCTGTGTGGCCTTACACTGCTGTGCTGGTCACTGTTACATCACTGTAGTGCTGTGTGGCCTTACACTGTTGTTCTGGTCACTGTTACATCACTGTAGTGCTGTGTGACCTCACACTGTGTGCTGGTCACTGTTACATCACTGTAGTGCTGTGTGACCTTACTGCTGTGCTGTACTGTTACACCTGTATGCTGTGTGGCCTTACACTGTTGTTCTGGTCACTGTTACATCACTGTAGTGCTGTGTGACCTCACACTGTGTGACCTTGTCCTACTGTGTGACCTTGTACTGATGTGTGACCTTGTACTGCTTTGTGACCTTGTACTGCTGTATGACCTTGTACTGCTGTGTGACCTTGTCCTACTGTGTGACCTTGTACTGCTGTGTGACCTTGTACTGCTGTGTGACCTTGTCCTACTGTGTGACCTTGTCCTACTGTGTGACCTTGTACTGCTGTGTGACCTTGTCCTACTGTGTGACCTTGTCCTACTGTGTGACCTTGTACTGCTGTGTGACCTTGTACTGCTGTATGACCTTGTACTGCTGTGTGACCTTGTCCTACTGTGTGACCTTGTCCTACTGTGTGACCTTGTACTGCTGTGTGACCTTGTACTGCTGTATGACCTTGTACTGCTGTGTGACCTTGTCCTACTGTGTGACCTTGGAAACACAACATATTCACGAGTGAGGATAATTTGCAGATTCAACACACTATTCACAAGACGCATATCTGTCTTCAGAAGCGCAACGTCTAAGAATACTCTTAAGAATATTCTCAAGATATTCCTCGAATATTTTCACCGGAATGCAAAATTTATAATGGAAAAATATTCCATAAGGATGTTGACATTGTTAGGACTATTCTTTTTATTTTCTCGGGAATACAATATCGAGGAGTATTGTGAGCATATATTCTCCCCCGAAACAATACCCAGAAATATTCCAGGTCTATATGCATGGGAGCACAATTCCCCTCCAACCCCTTTCCCCCTTCTCCAAAAAAAGTATATTCTTGGCTATTTTTTTTGTGGAAAATATTTCTTGTATGTAAGAAAACTATACTTCTTCTTGGATCTTCTTCTTCTTCTTCTTCTTCTTCTTCTTCTTCTTCTTCTTCTTCTTCTTCTTCTTCTTCTTCTTCTTCTTCTTCTTCTTCTTCCACCTCCTCCGTCGTCTCATGAGGGGACTGTCCCTCAGGCATCGTGGTCACAGACAAGGGCAAATATTTTTTTCGTCGCTTTGGTCCCAACTTCTGGCTTTCATTATCTTAAACACTGGCAACCTAAAGCACCTTCTTATTTTCTTGTTTTTGTTCGTTTGTCCTATGTGAAGAAAATGTTTTTGTTTCGTTTACTCTGTCCCCCGATACAAGTGATTATTATTATTATTATTATTATTATTATTATTGTTATTATTATTATTATTATTATTATTATTATTATTGATTATTATTATTATTATTATTATTATTATTATTATTATTATTATTATTATTATTATTATTACTATCATTATTATTATTATTATTATCAATATTATACTAGTACTAGTGTATTAGAATACATGTGTGTGATTTGAATATAACTTATGGAAATATAGTTGATATTTTTCGTATGATATGATTATAGCTCATAATAGCATGACTGTAGCTTTCTTATGGCTTTATCATTCTCAGCTTGAGAAACTTCGACAGAAAACACTGAGAAACAAAGGCAAGACAGTGATACACTCTACGGGGAAGGCACTTCACATTTCACAACCCAAATTTATGTTAATTTATAACTAATAAAATAATAATAATAATTAAAGCATTTAATTACATTTAATTCCTTCCATTGCCTCCTCTTCACCCCCCCACCAGAAGGAGCTTAAAAATGAACACCAGAAGGAGCTTAAAGTGAGCACCTTAAGGGTCTTACAATGATCACCAAAAAAATATATAAAATGAGTACCATAAGGAGATTTAAAATGGGCGACATATGGAGATTTAAATGACCACCAGAAGTCTTAAAAGGACCGCTAGAAGGACCTTTAAAATAAGCAGCAGATCAACCCAAACATTTATCTTTTTGTCATTTAATAGAAAGACGGAGGACTTGGGACCACTTCTGGAACCACGAAATAGGTGATCACAACTTGGAAATTAGAGATCCACCCCAATTACAAAGAGCTGATTACAGGATAGTTGGCTATTAATAGGGAATTACAGAACCTTAATTACCCACAGCTAATTACGGAAGGGTAATTTGCGCAAGGGAGGACCACCCAATAACAGCTCTCCCCACGACCTTTTAAATGACCTGCAAATAGGATGATGCTAAAAGGGGGAAAATGGAGGTAAACAGTTCCATTAACAGACGAAAAGTTCCATTAACAGGCGAAAAGTTCCATTAACAGGCGAAACGTTCCATTAACAGACGAAAAGTTTCATTAACACAGGAAAAAGTTCCATTAACAGAGGAAAATGTTTCATCAACGGGTGAAGAATATGACCTTACTGGAGGGGAAACGGAAGGTGAAAAACAGTGGAAACAGTTCCGTTAACGGGTGTATAACCAGACCTTCCGAGAAAGCAACAGGAAAAAAGGAATTATAGTCTGGTCTACCAGGAGGGAAAAACAGGAAGACAAACAGGAAACATTTCCGTTAATGGATGTGTATAATTCGACCCCCCCCCCTTGGACGGAAGTGTTACACCTGACCTTAACAGGAGCATCCAAGGAGACCTGTTTCTCCGCCTCCTCCTCCTCCTCCTCTCTCCTTGACCTCTGACCTTTTCTGACCTCGAATAACCGTCAGAAATATATGACTGCTTCCATATTTCACTCTCAGGACCGTTTTCTGCCTGTTGGGCCTGAGTGTGGCGTTTTACCGTTACCCGGAATGGGAAGAGAGAGAGAGAGAGAGAGAGAGAGAGAGAGAGAGAGAGAGAGAGAAGAGACAGAGACAGAGACAGAGATAAACAGATACAAAGAGAGACAGACAGACGTATAAAGAGAAAGATAAACACATACAAAGAGAGACAGACAGACGTATAAAGAGACAGATAAACACATACAAAAACAAACATAGACAGAGATAAATAGATACAAAGAGAGACAGTCAGACGTATAAAGAGAGAGATAAACACATACAAAGACAAACATAGACAGAGATAAACAGATACAAAGAGAGACAGACAGGCCACAGATACAGAGGCTAGTCCACCAGGAAGTCTGGCTCAGAAAATTTCCGATAATTTTTTAGGCATTTGTATTTGAATTATAAAATTACTTCAAGATGGATGGAAGAGGACCCAAGATGGATGGAAGAGGACCCAAGATGGATGGAAGAGGACCCAAGATGGATGGAAGAGGACCCAAGATGGATGGAAGAGGACCCAAGATGGATGGAAGAGGACCCAAGATGGATGGAAGAGGACCCAAGATGGAAGAAGAAGACTAACGAGGAATGGAAGAGGACCCAAGATGGATGGAAGAGGACCCAAGATGGATAGAAGAAGACTAACGAGGAATGGAAGAGGACCCAAGATGGATGGCAGAGGACCCAAGATGGATGGAAGAGGACCCAAGATGGATGGAAGGGGACCCAAGATGGATGGAAGGGGACCCAAGATGGATGGAAGGGGACCCAAGATGGATGGAAGAGTACCCAAGATGGATGGCAGAAGACTAACGAGGGATGGAAGAGGACTCACAAGGGATGGAAGAGGACTCACGAGGGATGGAAGAGGACTCACAAGGGATGGAAGAGGACTCACAAGGGATGGAAGAGGACTCACGAGGGATGGAAGAGGACTCACGAGGGATGGAAAGGACTCACAAGGATGTAGAGGACTCACGGATGAAGAGGACTCACGAGGGATGGAAAGGACTCACGAGGATGGAAGAGGACTCACAAGGGATGGAAGAGGACTCACAATGGATGGAAGAGGACTCACAGGGATGGAAGAGGACTCACGAGGGATGGAAGAGGACTCACGAGGGATGGAAAAGGACTCACGAGGGATGGAAGAGGACTCACAAGGGATGGAAGAGGACTCACAAGGCATGGAAGAGGACTCAAGGGATGGAGGAGGACTCACAAGGGATGGAAGAGGACTCACAAGGGATGGAAGAGGACTCACGAGGGATGGAAGAGGACTCACGAGGGATGGAAGAGGACTCACAAGGGATGGTAGAGGACTCACGAGGGATGGAAGAGGACTCACTAGGGATGGAAGAGGACTCACAAGGGATGGAAGAGGACTCACGAGTGATGGATGAAGGAAAGAAGATAATTCACGTAAGGTGGAGACTGGAGTTGACAAACAAAATGACCAGAAGCTCAAACTGTGTTCACTTGAACGGTTCATTTGTGTATGAGTGGTGAACACAGTCGAGTCTGGTGGACTCTCATTCTAGTGTTGGGAGTGTAAGTTAGACTAGCAGTGTGTCTCCTTTATATCCTCTTATGACTGACCTATGACCCCACTCAGCTGATTCATGACCACCAGCTGCTACAACAACAATAAGGCAACCACCACGACTACCACGACTACCACCATCACCACTACCACCACCACTATGGGTTACCATGTTCGTAGTGATAAATGTACGTGTTATCTCACGAAAAGTTGATCAAGTAGAGGATGCTCCTTTATATTTTCGTGAGCTAAACTTACACGAATTGTAAGAGAAAGAGCGAGAGACAGAAATAAATGGTTATATATATATATATATATATATATATATATATATACAGACACATACATACTCACTTTCACAGTAAAATGTAATCATTTTGTTGGTGGTAAGTCTTTGGAGTGAGCTGTCAGGTTCTGGTGGGGGACTGAACACAATAAATCACAGAGAAAGACGGGATGATGATGAGGAGGAAGAAGAATGGGAAGAGGACGAGTAGGAAGAGGAAGAAAAATGAGAGTAAGATGAGCTAGAGACTTCTCTGGGCGAAACGTGTCAATCTCAAAGAGTTTTATGAAAATCTTGAGACATGTCTGGACGAACTGTCTTCGTGTCAGTCCAAGATGTCAGGAAACTTTGATGCGAACTTTAGAAGATATTTACCAATAACCAATAGTTAATATTTATGACTTATGTTCAACCATTTTCTCGATTTTCTTCGTTCTTTTTATAATTCCGATTTCATAGCTCTAACTGAAACACTGACAGACACGATGAATCACTATCTTTTGTTAATATATATATATATATATATATATATATATATATATATATATATATATATATATATATATATATAATATATTACTAATATATGATTTCTAACATGCAATTAGGTAATAACTTTGATTTTGAGCTTAAATAGCAAGCATCAACACATTGCCAATAAGACAAGTGAATTTGTTTATGCAATAATTTCGCTCAAATCATTCTGAACACAACGAAAAAATATATTTCATTGTGTTTGTTTATTATTAAATTAATGTTAACGTACCTAAAATATATTTAGTTGGGTTAGGCTAAATTAAATTGCGCTTGTTGTAATAAGGTTAGGTAAGTTTTCAAAGTTTCTCTTGGTACAAAATTATAAATTCTTACATTAACATAAATGAAAAAAATATATCTTTAAACGTATAAGAAAATTTAAGAAAGGACTTAATTTTAGATGAGTTCTTGCTAATTGACCAGTTTCACCTAATCAGCACGACATATATATATATATATATATATATATATATATATATATATATATATATATATATATATATATATATATAGCTTAGCATATAAGTTTACTTAAACGCATATGATTTCTAACATGTCTAAATTCGTTGTCTACTTATTATTATTATATATTTGGAGACGTTAAACCCGTAGGGGTTATGTGCATAGGGGATAACAAACAATCAGGTATGATGCAATTAAGGGAAGGGTAGCTCCAGTTCCCTGGATCAGAGCACATCACCAGCATCAATTCAGCGTCTTCAAGAGATTCGGTGTAATAACAACAAATCAGAAAACAATCTCAAAAAAAGTATTTTTGCCAACATTTTAAAACGAATGTGTAAGTGTGACAGATTTGAATAGCTCAGCTGTGGGTTTTTAAAACAGGTCACAGTTTCCTCCCCTGCAGAGTTATAGAGCCCTGCAACACACTGCTTTTCACTGTTTTAAGAGGGGGAGAATATATAATTTCTTGTATTTGTTCTCGTCCGATTTCGTTTATTTTTTTTTGTTTGAATAAGCGTACATGACTTCAGTTTAAGTAAAAGTTTGATTAAAGGCAGCCACAGGGATCACCTTCAAGAAATATCTCCACAATTTTCTTTCTTTGTAAAAAAAAAAAGATTTAAATACCAACCTTTTTATTTTTCATGTATATGAGAGGAAGTTTTGTAGTTTGGATGGGGTGGGGGTGTGGGGAAGGGTGGGGGTGAAGCCCCCTTTCTTTAATGAAGGTGTCTGGAATTTCGTTATAACGCTCACAATTAGATCTATAAAATTAATTCTAATGACCTGTGTTTAGTTTAGGAGATCAGGGACCCAGAAAATATGTGGAGTGTAAGTGACAGAATACTCTATTGTGGAGGTAATAGTGGTGGTAGTGATGGTGGTACTTGTGGTGGTGGTAGTGAGGGTATAGGAGGTAGTGGTGGTGATGGTGGTACTTAAGGTGGTGGTAGTGATGGTGGTACTTGTGGTGTTGTGGTGGTGGTAGTAAGGGTTTAGGAGGTAGTGGTGGTGATGGTGGTACTTAAGGTGGTGGTAGTGATGGTGGTACTTGTGGTGGTTGTGGTAGTGAGGGTATAGGAGGTAGTGGTGGTGATGGTGGTACTTAAGGTGGTGGTAGTGATGGTGGTACTTGTGGTGGTGGTAGTGAGGGTATAGGAGGTAGTGGTGGTGATGGTGGTACTTAAGGTGGTGGTAGTGATGGTGGTACTTGTGGTGGTGGTAGTGAGGGTATAGGAGGTAGTGGTGGTGATGGTGGTACTTAAGGTGGTGGTAGTGATGGTGGTACTTGTGGTGGTGGTAGTGAGGGTATAGGAGGTAGTGGTGGTGATGGTGGTACTTAAGGTGGTGGTAGTGATGGTGGTACTTGTGGTGGTGGTAGTGAGGGTATAGGAGGTAGTGGTGGTGATGGTGGTACTTAAGGTGGTGGTAGTGATGGTGGTACTTGTGGTGGTGGTAGTGAGGGTATTGTTGTTAGTAATATTAGTAAACAGTTAATGGTGAAGTTAAAAATAAGAAAAACTTATATTTCTTGTTTTCGGGTGACCTCGCCTGGGTGGGAGACGGCCGGTGTCTTACACAAAATAATGCATATTATTCAATACTTTGTGATGGACTTGCATTGACTTCAGATGAGGTGGAAAGAGTGGAGTATTAGAGTAATGATATACAGGAGTTGATGAATAAGACACCTGGGAAGCTTGAGAGTGGAGACAATGGAAGGAGTGGAGTTGTGGACACTCCTCCCACCTCTATCATTCTCTCCAGTGGAAAAGTCGCCACTGTAATTAGATTGAAAAAACCTTGATGAGTAAGAGATACATCTTGATAAAGACACTGAGGTGTTGCACATGTGTTTTGTTTATCAGGGTGGAGGGTGGGGAGAGAGCCTTCTGATGTTCTAGTCTCATTTTTTTTCACTCCAGAAGATAACTGAAGCAATACCAGTGAACTATATTTGCTGTTCTTCTATATTTGCTCTTCTTCTTCGTCTCCTCACTCTCTTTAGCCATCAATTTTATCTTAAAGATTGTGACAAAAAACTCACAAATTTTATTTCCATTAGGTTTATTCATTTTATTTTTTTATTCTCCTAAAAGTTGCATCAGTTGCAGATCAATATTCAGAAAGCCCGACTCATTTGCATGACAACTTCGCCCTTTCTACCACTACTCTAAGCCACTACTTCCCGCTGATGTAACCACCACCACCATAACTACCACTACCACCACCACCACCACCACCACCACCACCACCACCACCACCACCACCACAACTACCTGTAACTAGCCCATCAGAGCTTTATAAAGAAGGATGGTAACGGATGAAAGGTCTGGTGTAAGGCGCTTTGATCAGGGCTGATATTGTTTACCTTACTCCCGCTGCAGCCCCCGCAAGCCTGGTTGAGTGGGGGCTGCAGCAGTCCCCACACAAGCCTGATTGAGTGGGGGCTGCAACAGTCCCCACACAAGCCTGGTTGAGGGGGGGCTGCAGCAGTCCCCACACAAGCCTGGTTGAGGGGGGGCTGCAGCAGTCCCCACACAAGCCTGGTTGAGGGGGGGCTGCAGCAGTCCCCACACAAGCCTGGTTGAGGGGGGGCTGCAACAGTCCCCACACAAGCCTAGTTGAGTGGGGGCTGCAACAGTCCCCACACAAGCCTGGTTGAGTGGGGGCTGCAACAAGCACTGACTGTGCACGATGTTAGTATAATTCTTTTACCTATGGTCTTTCTTGCTACATTATTAATAATAACATTAATATTATCCTAAACAAATATGACTGTTAATGTTGATTTTAACCCAGTCGTCTCTGCTTGTGTAAAATTAATTCCTCTAAAACATGTATCTTCTACTGAATCTTGACCCCTCTCTCTCTCTCTCTCTCTCTCTCTCTCTCTCTCTCTCTCTCTCTCTCTCTCTCTCTCTCTCTCTCTCTCTCTCTCTCTCTCTCTCTCTCACTGTCTTTCAGCGTTTTCTCTTCACAGTCTGTTTGAAGACAAAGGCACAAGTTATGGCTGTTATTGCCATGGTGTGTCTCACCGTATGGAGCTTTATCAAGGTTTGATAAAGCTCTACAGGGCGGCGTGTTGCCACGATTAAAGCTTCTCTGGCGGCAGGTTGTTTTTCAACTTCTTAAGTAGTGTTGTTGGACTGGCAGACGGCGTCGAAAAGTTTGTGGAAGATAGACACAGTTTTTTTTATTTTTAAAAGCCTCGACAGATCATGTTTACCTTTGTGTAGAGCTTTATCAAGCCATGTTTCACCCCGTGTAGAGCTCGAGCAAGTCATGTGTCACTTAAGAGCTGCGTCAGGACCTGACTTGCTCTGCAAACTGCCTCGCCACCATACGTTTGGCAAACCTGCCGATTCTATTTACTTGCGTCTCGACAGTGGTCAGGGGCGTCCAGATTGAATATTTCACCACTAATGGCGGTGTTGATGTCATGGCGGTCAGAGAAGACACAGTGTGTGTGCTAAAACCATTGGTAACTCTCCACACTCTCACGATAATACCATAAAAAGCAGATGTAACGGTGTGAAACTTGAGTGATTCCCGTAACTGCAAATTGGTAATCGAGTAAAGAACAATACAGTGACTGGAATAATACAGTACTCCTTTTTCTTGTCCATAGAGTTACCCCACTTCTACTACTACTACTACGAATACCACTCCATTAGTACTTCTACCACTGCTGCTACTGCCACTACTGTTGCGTCCCTTCACTCCCCCTTCTATCTCTTGTGCCACTAAAACTACTCCCCCTACTGTCTACTACCACCACTTCTACTTCTGCCACTATCAACATTACCACTACTTCTTTTTCTTCCTCTCTTGCTCCCGTCTCTGTCCCCCTCGCCTATATATACTGGCTCCCTCACTCTCTCATCTTAGTGTGACTTGTAAATGGTCCAAGTCAGACCGAAATGTCGTCGTAAGGTTCTCTTTCTCTCCTATGGTTATTTGTATATGGTAATTGCAAGTGTGGACAGATTGTGTTGTAAACACTCTTAAGACCTTTATTATGAGAAATTGGATAAAACATCTGGAGGGTCAAACACGTGTTGGTTGGGTATGAAGGTTGTTGACCACACGAGGGTAGGTCATCAAGGATGAATGTGACCTGTACATCAACAGTCAGAAATAATTTAACCCCTGGAAGTGGGATTAAAGTAAACTTTGATCGTGTAGATATATACACACTGAGAGAGACATACACCTCTCTGTAGATATACACTGAGAAACACACCTCTCTGTGTATATACACTGAGAAACATACACACCTTGAGTGTCACAACAACACTGTCCTGCAACACCACATCTGATATTACAGAAATGTTGTACAGACAAAAAAAAACCAGATTGGTATTTTGTATTTTTTTTTGTATTTCAATAAAAAAATTCACATTGTTCTGCATAAAAGATTAATTTGTAAACTTCAAGGTAACTGAGGGAAACAAAGGGTACACTGTTGCAATGGCTGTGAGATTTTTCTGTCTGACGGGAGAATGTGAAGAGTTGTGTAAGGAAAGATGTGTTGGTGGGGAATTGTGTCTGTCAGGAATTGTTGACAAATGACAAGAGTCCTGCTACCACCACTACCACTACTACTACTACCACCACTACTCCCATTACTACTACCACCACTACTACCATTACTACTACCACTACTACTACTACCACCACTACTACCATCATTAACACCACTACAATCATTAACACCACTACTACAACTACTACCAACACCACTACAATCATTAACACCACTACTACTACTACTACCAACACTACTACCATCATTAATACCACTACTACCACTACTATCACAACTATTACCACCACTACTACCATTACTACCACCACCACTATCATCACCACCACCACCTCTACCACAGCTACAACCACTACCACCACCACCAATAAAGCTGGTCTTGATACCCTTTGTGTGAGGCAGAAAGGACCGCAGAGGCGCCTTGAAGGATGACGACCCAGTCAGCTGATGTTAGGAGAGAGAGAGAGAGAGAGAGAGAGAGAGAGAGAGAGAGAGAGAGAGAGAGAGAGAGAGAGAGAGAGAGAGAGAGAGAGAGAGAGAGAGAGGCACACTCACTCACACACGCAAACCAACTTACAATGTACATTCGCAAACGTACATACATACACATGAATTTATCAAGCTGAATTTTAGAGTATTGAGCTACGGCTCTTGGGTCGAAGCGCTCAACCCAAAAGAGTCATAGAGCGCCTGGGGAGTGGTAGGCAATCAGGTCTGATCCGAGTGAGGGGAGAACTGTTGCAGTTCCTCGGATCAAAGGATCTTCAAGCCTGGCGGCACATCTGCTTGAAGCCTCACGAACACGTAACTTGTAGTGTGGCACTACGGTGAAGCGGGCACTACAGTGCCTTCTCACAGTTACTGTAAGACTGGCACTACAGTGGCTTCTCACAGTTACAGTAAGACTGGCACTTCAGTGTCTTCTCATAGTTACAGTGAGCCTGGCACTACATTGAGACTGGCACTACAGTGAGACTGGCACTACAGTGAGACTGGCACTACAGTGTCTTCTCACAGTTACAGTGAGCCTGGCACTATAGTGCCAGTCTCACAGTAACTGTGCGTGTTGGTAATCCTAGAAGAGTGTCTTAAGCTCTCTCAATTTCCTCGCCAAGAGTTATTTTGTGTAGCAAACTGGTTCTCTGGGTCGTGAGAGGCACCTTCTTACTCCGCTTCTTCAAGAAGCGTCTCTCAAGAAGTATTGTACACGGCATTCTTCTTCTTTTTTGTTCCCATTTTGGCGAAAGTTTTATTAATGAGTGTGCTTTCTCTGCCCTTGTTGAGTCGTATTACCTGTGTTTCATTATTATTATTATTATTATTATTATTATTATTATTATTATATTATATTATATTATTATTATTATTATTATTATTATTATTAATATTATAATTGACATCATCATTAGTATTAATAATTCTAAAGTCATATATACAGCAGCATTAAATCATGTTTATGCAATTATTTTAATTGACATGACAAATTGGTGAGAATCACTTGGGCGCTGAGCCCTGCCGATAATTAAACCGGAATCCCTTTAATAAGAAGGACCTCGGTAAAGACCATCCGCTAATTACAACAAGTCGGAGTAGGGAAGTTCACCATATGTGTGTGAAGTTTGGCTTTAAAGAGGGAGAGAAAGAGAGAGAATGAGAGAGAGAGAGAGAGTGAGAGGGAGGTCAACAGGTATGGCAGGACGTTGCATACTCCTCTGACATTCTGATGTTGATTTTGACTTAGACACGAGATGCTGGGAGTCACTGGACACGCAGATATGATGGCTTACCTGACCCCTGGTTGTATGGCTGCTGGATGGCTGGGCACTGCCAGGATGACTGTTGGATGGTTGAACACTGCCAGGATGACTGCTGGATGGCTGGGCACTGCCAGGATGACTGTTGGATGGCTGGGCACTGCCAGGATGACTGCTGGATGGTTGAACACTGCCAGGATGACTGTTGGATGGTTGAACACTGCCAGGATGACTGCTGGATGGCTGGGCACTGCCAGGATGACTGTTGGATGGCTGGGCACTGCCAGGATGACTGCTGGATGGTTGAACACTGCCAGGATGACTGTTGGATGGTTGAACACTGCCAGGATGACTGCTGGATGGTTGAACACTGCCAGGATGACTGCTGGATGGTTGAACACTGCCAGGATGACTGTTGGATGGTTGAACACTGCCAGGATGACTGTTGGATGGTTGAACACTGCCAGGATGACTGCTGTATGTCTGGGCACTGCCAGGATGACTGTTGGATGGTTGAACACTGCCAGGATGACTGCTGGATGGCTGGGCACTGCCAGGATGACTGTTGGATGGTTGAACACTGCCAGGATGACTGTTGGATGGCTGGGCACTGCCAGGATGACTGCTGGATGGTTGAACACTGCCAGGATGACTGTTGGATGGTTGAACACTGCCAGGATGACTGCTGGATGGTTGAACACTGCCAGGATGACTGCTGGATGGTTGAACACTGCCAGGATGACTGTTGGATGGTTGAACACTGCCAGGATGACTGTTGGATGGTTGAACACTGCCAGGATGACTGCTGTATGTCTGGGCACTGCCAGGATGACTGTTGGATGGTTGAACACTGCCAGGATGACTGCTGGATGGCTGGGCACTGCCAGGATGACTGTTGGATGGTTGAACACTGCCAGGATGACTGTTAGATGGCTGACCACTGCCAGGATGACTGCTGGATGGTTGAACACTGCCAGGATGACTGTTGGATGGCTGACCACTGCCAGGATGACTTCTGGATGGCTGACCACTGCCAGGATGACTGCTGG